>JAIUCU010000071.1:0-35484 GCA_020226215.1 Sindora glabra
TATAGTTTTAGCCTTCCCATTCCTCATTCTACCATTTAGATACTTTTGAAACTATGGCAAATAATAATAGAACTTTGAAAGAATTGGTTACCCCTAATGTTATATACCAATCATTAGGCTTCCAATATCTTGAGTCAGATGTTGATTTTAAATTAAAATCCAATTTAATACATTTACTTCCAAGGTTTCATAGTCTTGTAGGTAAATACCCTTATAAGCACCTAAAAGAGTTCCATATGGTATGCTCTATAATGAAACCTCAATGCATTATAAAATATCACATCAAGTTAAGGGCCTTCCCTTTGTTATTAGTTGATACTACTAAGGGTTAGTTATATTACTTACAACCTAATTCTATAATAAGTTAGCATGACATGAAATAGTTATTTATTGAAAAAAATTTCCTTGCTTTTAGAGCTATTGCAATAAGGAAAGAAAGTTGTGGAATTAGGTAATTAAATGGCAAAACAGTATATGAATATTGGGAGAGATTCAAGAAGCTTTGTACAAGCTGCGCTCACTACCAAATCAGTGAGCAACTCCTCATCTATTTTTATGAAAGTCTTTTTCTAATGGATAGAAGCATGATAGATACAACAAGTGGTGGTACATTAGTAGACGAAACACCTATAGTAGTAAGAGATCTTATAGCAAACGTGGCAGCTAACTTCTAGCAAATTAGTGTAAGAATTATGCTACTGCAACCAAAGGCATGCATGAATTGAATATCCTTAATTCAAATCAACAAAGACTGGAAAACAAACTAGATGAACTAACTTCTTTAGTGAGGCAAATGGTTATGGGACAATAGTAGTGAGTTCCTACTCTTCTTGCTAGAATTTATGGAATTTACTCATGTCCAACTTACCCAATAGATTCCTATCCTACTTTATAAGATAATGAGTGTCCCCTTCTAACTTTTATAGCAGTTATCTTCCTTAAAAAATTACAATACTAGTAGCAATCTAACCAATATTATACTAGCAACCATAACTAACCTAATACTATTAATAAGCTCAATATTCTAGTTGGAAAGATAACCAAAATTTCAAATATAGTAGTAATTTAGGCTAGAATTAATATCATCCTTTTGCATATACTAGAATGCAATATAATCCTATCACCCAATCAAATTCCACTACAACATCTTCTTAGCTATCATTTGAAGAGTTAGTTAAGTAAATGGTAGCAAATAACCTTCAATTACAACAGAGAATATAGGCCACCATTACAAACTTGCAAACATAAATTAGCTAATTAACTTCCTTAATTAGTGAACTTAAAGCAAAAAGTTCTAGCTAACCTTTTTCTAGCAATGCAAGGAATAAGAAGGTGGTGAATGTCATTATATTGAGAAGTGGTAGAAAAATTAGAACTAAATCAAGCCATATACTAGCAAGCACTCAACCAAAAGACATCACATAGAACCAATAAAAAAAATAAGCAAGGAATATACTAGAATAAAAGAACTAGAAATATCTAATAAGTAATAAATCAGAAGATAGCAAACAGAATAAATAAAAGTAAAAATGTAACGATAGTGTGGTGAATTCTTTCTCTACTCCCACTAATTTTCTTGCCTCTTCCTTTTTCAAGTAGAAGACTTTTTCACAAAAAAAAAATGAAGATAAAACCAAATTTTAGAGTCCCTTAGAAGGATATAAGTTAACATATATTTACTAGATTTGACAAAATAAATTTTAAGGTATGCTAACTTTTAAAAAATTTATGCATTAATAATAGAAATTTAAGGGTGGACGAGAAAGTAAGTGTGGGGGCAAATGTGTTTGCCATCATTTAAAGAAAATTACTAGCAAAATGCAAAGATTTAGGCACATTTACCATCCCATGTATTATAGGTAAAACCAGAATAAAGTATGCTATGTTAAATTTAAAAGTATCCATTAATGTTATGCCTTTTTTATTTTTAATGCTTTGAATTTAGGAGTTTTGAAAGGAACAAAGGTTGTTGTTTAACTAGCTAATAGATCTAACATTTACCCCTTAGGTGTTATTTAAGATATTTCAGTGCAGGTTGATAACCTCATTTTTTTAGTAGATTTCTATATTTTGAATATGGAAAATGAGGATTTTGACATTTTTCACCAATCATTCTTGGCTAGCCTTTTCTTAAGACAACAAAAACTATGATTAATGTTTGAGATGGAATATTAACCATAAAGTTTGATAGTGTTATGGCCGAATTTGACATTTCTAAGGTCATGTAAGGTAATTTTATATCCTTTCTTTAAACTTTGGAGCCTTTATTGCATGATATTCCTTTTAATCCTTTTGATATTGCTATTTTTATTTTGAATTTTTTTTTTTCATTATACTATTGCTGATTCTGTTATTTTTAGTGCTATTTTTGCCATTGCTATTTTTTATTATGATGCTTTATTTCTAATTTTACTAGTTCTATATGTGTTGATTTTGAATTACACGTTAATGTTATCCATGATGAACTACTTGCTGAGTTTCTTGAATTTTCTAAATTTATGAATTGTATTAATAGCCATGAATGCACTTGTAAAGATAGTAATTTTAAATGTCCCATTTGTATTGAAATTTCCACATTTTTAGATGAAAACAGTAGTGTTCATTCAAAAATTGCAAAAAGATAAGATGATAAGCACATTCCACCTTTAGAAAAAAAGAGCATTTTTACATTGATCCTTCTTATCATTTTGTTGATTATGTTGAATTTGTTTTACCAGATGATTTTGGTCATTCAAGCAAAAGTGATTTAAGGATAGCACTTGGAAGAGTTTTTCTAGATGATTCCAAATTGTAGAGTACATTTTTTATGATGAAGGACCTAAAGGTTAAAAATTTTGAAGTAATGGAAGTAGCCAATCCTTATATAATCCTAATTGAAAACTTCAAGCTATGCATGATATCTAGCCAAAGATGTTAAAGAAAGGTGCTTTTTAGGAGGTAACCTAAGTTATTTTATAGATTTGCTTTCTCTTACCCTTATCTTTTATTTACATGTCCTTTATCTTTCTTAATATTTTTTTAATGATATTGATATGCTTTATATTGAGGACAATATGAAATTTAAGTGTGGGGGGAACTTTTTGAATTTATTTTAGGTTTTGTGTTTTCATGCTTTTAAGAGTCTTCATGCTCAAAAAAATAATAAATAGAAAATAAAGTAAATTTTTAAAAAATTGTTCTTTTCACTTTTTTAAGTCCTTTTTTAGTCATTTTAAAAATTGTTCTTTTCACTTTTTAAGTCCTTTTTGAGTCATTTTAATTGCTTTCTATTGATGGAGATTGTACATTTTTATGAGTAAAATTTAATTAAAGTTAAATAAGATTCATAATATAATTGACTGAATGATTTTGCTTCTTAAAATTAATTGTAGTGATGGATTTTGAATTAGTAGCATGACTTACTTTGTGAGATTTTAAGCCTTATGTTGAAAATTTATACGATTCTCTTTCCTTCTTGTGTGATATTTTTCTATGAATTGTGTCTTTAGAACTTGCTTTGATTTTTTAATATTATATTTTGCACATGTATGCATAAAAATGATAAAGGCATTCTTTCTTTATTTAAGCTAGAGCTATAAAGCCAACCTTGAAGTTTTTATCATTGTAAGCCCTTTTAAGCTTTTATTACCTTTTCTTTGTGAATCTACCTATGAGCATATTTTTTCAATAAAAAATAAATGTCTTTACCTAATGTTAGGGATTAGTAGAGTATTTAAATTTTTATAAGATGGCTTTTGAATAAGGGTGGGGATGTCTAAGTTTATATGTTATGTAAAGTTACCAAAGGTTAGTTGGAAAATTTTCTAAAAAATAAAAACAAAAAAAAAGAAAGAGAAAGAAAATTTTAAAAAAGAGAATAAAAAAAGAATTGAATTGAATTGAAAAAAAAGAAGAAGAGAAGAAAGAAAGAAAAAGGAAAAATAACAAAGAAGTTAATGAGTATTTGAATTCAAATTTGGATTGTTATGTTGAGTTGTAAGTGTTTATGATTTGCCCATATATATTTAATTCAAATACTTTATTGATTTCTTTGGTTTCTACCCTTTTCATATCCTTATTTTTCCTCCCTTTTTATCTAGCCCCATTACAACCTAGAAAAACCCTTTTTATTTGTGTTGGGCATGTGATTTAAGTAGTGGAGATTAGATGATTAGCAAGCTTATAGTAAGGTAATTTTATGGAAAGAACTTAAGTGAAACACTTACCTAAAACACTTGAGATTTGGAGAGTGAATGTTATGAGAATCTACTATGTTAATCTACTCTTTTTTTATGAAGTTGCTATATTGATTAATTTTCAAGTTTGCTAAGATTTTTCTTCATAATGTGTTATGTTTCTTGCTAACTTTTATTTGTCTCTTGACTGTGGATTTGTGAATTTGAATTTTTTAGAAAGTAAAATTTTTATTTCTTAGTTTTTAATAAAGTTATCTTACTTAAGGACATGCAAGAGCTAAGTGTCAGAAAATTTGATGAGAAAAATATTTATTATTTTATTTTTCCATATTTTATGTCTTTTAGTGAGTTACACATGCTTAATTTTATAGAATTAGCCTTGTTTATAATTTAGGGATGATTTTACAAAATTTTGAATTTATTTTGTTAATGCTAGATTTTGATACTATTTCTATTTTTTAGCTATATCTTGAGCTTTAGATATTAGATTAAAGTGATCTTTGTATTATTAGAAAGCTTAAAGAGATATCTATAACTTTTATATTTAGTCCAAGCCCAATTTAAATGTTTTGGAGGTCATATGTGACTGAGAAGTTGAAATCATATCTCTATCCCAACTAAGCCCACCTTAGTTTTTGGGCCATATTGGAGCTATAGAAGCCAAATTAATATGGAACTAATGCCTAAATTTTTATGAGATATAGGCCTATAACTTTGATGTTTATGGATTACCCAAATTACCTTATTTTAGTGGTCTTAAACTAGTTATAAGTTAAACTTATAGGAATTCACTAATGTAACTATTAATATTAATTTTCTTGTTAAAAATAGGTTTGGGCTTCTAAAAATTAAGAAGGCCCTATTATTGTAATCCTAATAGACATAAAATCCAAGCCCAGTAGGGTTTTAGCTTAATTAGATCAAATAAATAGGGAGAATTCATTAGAATATAAAGATTTTTACACAACATTTAGCATCACAACTTTCCTTTCTTTTTGTTCTTTTTTGTTCTTCATCAATGGAAGTTTAAATTTAGAGTTGATTCAAGGAGTTTGAGGCTCTCCTCATTGGGTTATGAGATTCTTGATTGTAATGCTAACTTCCTTTAATTAATTTCATTCTTTCCTTATTTACTTGTATTGATTTCTTGAAATTACTTGTATTAGATGTTAATTTGATATAATTGGTGTTTATTCTTATGATTTCTAATCCTTTTCTATTTTGATATCAAATTGTGGTTGATAAATCATAGTTTTATACATAAGGGCAAAAGGTTGAGGGATTAATTTAGAGATTTCTAATTTAATTTCTTAATTCAACTGAATTCTATCTTTAAATCAATTTCAATCTGGCTTAGGGATTACAATGAATACTTAATTCAACTAATCTTAATTAATCAAATCCTAAATGATTATCTAGCATAGGATTCATGAATTCTTGGAAGGATTCCGAGTAATTCAAGGTTAAAGAATTAATTAAAAAAGTTAAATCCTAATTGATCAATGATTAATCTAAATTAGAACTTTCAATTTCTTCAATTTACTATTTTAATATATTGATTCTTCTTCTTCTTTTTGCTTTGCATTTTTACTTTGTTTAAAATGTTTAATTCAATTTAAATTCACAAACCCCTTATTTTGCATTCTATATTTTGCATTTTGTTATTGCATAATAATTCTACATATAGCATTCAACGTTCATACAGTATAATGTATTTATTCTATTTGCATCTATTGCATTCTACTTTTGTATTTGTTTTTGCATTCTATTATGCATTTTATTTTTGCGTATTGTTAGTAATTCATAGTAAAAGATAATATCAATGGATCACTAGGGGTAAAACTTTATTATTATACTATATTGTATTATTTTAAAGAAATCAACAATTATCTAATTTTGGTGCATCGTGACGTGCATTATCATTTGGCATATCCTTTGTATCTTTTAATTTGAAGAACATAAATTCAATTTCTTTTATGTTGACTAATCCATTAATGACATTGTATTTAGTACTACCTCAAGGTATATTCATTATTTTTATGCCATTTCTCATAGTCTTTGAGCACACTATCCATATACCTTTAATTAACTCTTTTTTTTTTCCTAAAATTTCCCTAATATAATGTTCTTTATTTTTTTTGGAACACTAATCTTTTGCTTCATAAACACCATATCCTTTTTTACTTAAGTATTCACTCCTATAACCATTAACCAAACATTACCCAGCTTTTCACTTTAATGTTGCTATCTCATTCAACATTAGTATTGTATGCTTAACACCCAACCTATGTCTACTTTATTGCACTAAAAGATCATTCTATCCTCTAATAGTTACATCTTAAAGGTTTTAACTAATTATCCCCTTTAACTTATCCTAAATTGCCACAAGTTCATTTTCTACTCCTTAATCCCTCAAAACTAAATCTACCATCCATATCATGCAAAAAGTTTGTGCATACTACCATAGGTAAATCATGTGGTTTTTATCTTAACTCATGCTTTATCACTCATACTTAGCCTTCATCCCTTAGATTCCTAACAATTATGGTATTACACTTATGCCTTCTCTTATGTACTTTCTCTTGATCCCAACTCCTTTAAAGTCCTTAGGCTCACCTTAAATTTAATATGCAACTCTATACATGCTTCCTTACATCCATATACACCTTTAATTTACCTCTTGTAGTAATAACTAACATCACTTATCTTATTGCTAAATTGGATATATATCTACTTAGTCACAATCGATTCAAAATTCTCATCTTTACATGTATACTTGTTAGTTTTCTCTAATAAGTTCACTTTACTCTTATTGCAACATAAGCTTAACAAGTCTTATACTTATGTTATCAAATCTTTCAACTTAATTCCCTTCCATAATAAGCTTAAAAACATAATCTTTAAATTATAAGATTAATCATGCTTCACCATTTTAATATTTGAAACTACAACACAATAACTCTTAAAGGTTAATTTAGCTACTCTTGCTTACATATTCATAATCCCTCAGATATGCACATGTCACCTTTAAACTTAGGACCTATTAAATTCATACTTAAAATTTTACTATTATCAAATTAATAGTTCCCTTGGTTGTGGCACATATCCTTATTGTCTTCAAGTCAAGCAATCAAAATGAATAAATAAAGTGTCTTGTAGCCTTTAACATTACTGCACCTACATTTATGAAGTAATAAGATTCATGGGTTCCTATCTTATGTGTTTCCACTCAAGGCACTCCATGTGCTAGTATGGCCCAAAGAATAGGATCTATACTTTCATGAAATAGTTAGAATTTTATAACCTCTATCATCCTTACTTTAGTTCCTAATCCTCTCATGTCAACCATAAAGTAGATGGTTCATGGAAATGAACTAGAAAACCACCTTACCATTAAACAACTAACTCACTAAGCTTTCTATTTTAGTATTCAACCTGAATTGTAATCCAAGTTGTTGCTAAGGTAATTTAAACATCATTGAACTTAAGTACTAAATTATCAATATGTAATTTAAGCCACCTCAAATAGTTTATATATACATTAATTTACATTCAATTAACTTTTTGAAGTTATAAATGGTGAAAAACAAATGTAATCATTATGTCTTATAAAAACAAACTAACCAATAATTCAACCAAACATAAACATTAGTTAAACAAAGGATCCTCACTTATTAGAATATTATGATGATTTTGAATACAAGGAATACTCACATTAGTCATCCTCAATTACTTATGGTTGAAAGTAGCCCATGGAGATTATAGTCTATGAAAGGTTCATGACCAATTCGAATACACCCTTTTTAAATAGCTATTAGCCTATTATTAGGGGATCATTTTGTCAAGCTAGTCACTTATACAATTGGAGACATCAATACCATGATTTCAAATAAATTCCTTATTATGCCATAAACCATGTTTTGATATCACCTTAATCATGACCAATTTCAAGGCACATGAATGGCATAAGAAGTTACTAGGTGTAAGGTTTAGGGTTTAGGGTCTCTAGACTATGTTCTAGTACCACCTTTGCCATGACTCATTCTAGCACATGTGAATAGCATAAGAAGTTACTAGGTGCAACTGCCTACTAACTTTTCTCTTCATGCTTCATGCATTACTGGATGTGTAAGTGCATATGTCTTTCTGAGATGCTATGAGCATATTCAAATGCAAGAGAATTATATTCAAGCATGCATGTAATGTTTGGTATTAGTGCATATCCAAATTAACCATCCTTTAACTTACCTTAATGTTAATATCCTTGAGTAGATCCACTTTTAACCTTACAAATAGCAGTTGAACACTTGAAAGGAAGATTCCCCAAGAAAAAGAAAAAAAAAGGAAAAAATGAGTTTTTTTTAAACTTAGTAGGTAAACAGCAAGAAATGAAATAAATTAAGTCTCAAATATGTCATGACATAAAACTTGCAATTAACTCTTATAAAGGGAACATCTTAGTTTTACACTAAAATTGATATGGTCTCCTATGAGAGTATTTAAGGAAAATAACTTTTTTATCAAGCAACACATATGGATGTATAGTATATCAGATCCAATTAGAATCATACAATTTTTCCTACATCATTTCACTTATGTAAGAGGTTAAACTAAGTTGTTGCTTTCTTTCTTATGGTTTCATAATTTAATCATAACATTTTGATATCATTTCATAATAAACCATAAGAAAATATAGCAAGTAAATCTCTTTGTGACTAATGATCATCCTTCTCTATTTATAAACATGACCTTAACCTTTTAAGTTTAGTTTTATCCCTTTATAAATAGGTAAACAAGTCCGGTGTAATAAGTTATACTATAAATATCATCGCCTCTATTATCATTAATTATCATTTAATGCACATCTCATCACATTATAAACAAATGCCACAATTAGCACTTCATACAAACCATAGCCTCAATATTATCCAAAACATTCATATATATATATATATATATATATATATATATATATATATATATATATATATATATATATATAAGCCAATGCCTTAACAATTAAATATTACATGATACATTACATGTGAAAACACATGTACCAAAGTATCAAATAAATTTATTTATTACAGTCTTGGATCATAACATAAATTTTTAAATTTTAATATCACCATGCCTTTTTATATGGCCTTACATTGAACATTTAACGTCATTTAACATATAACAATAAATTTTAACATTATGGAATGTTAAATATACATGGACCCTTTATATAACATAGTGTGTATAGCTTTATGAAGCATAATTGACTATGTAATCTATAAGAGTAACTCTTTAGAGGCATAGTTAACTGTAAGTGATCCAAAAAGTAAAGCTTTAAGCATATAGTTAACTATGTAATCCCTGAAGGCAACTTTATAGGGGCATAGTCAACTATAAGAGTTTATAAGGCATATCTTTGGTGGCATAGTTAACTATGTTGCCAATAATGCTTGCCTAGAAAACATATTTCTAGGGTATAGTTAATTGTGTTATCAACTATAACCTACATTTTTATCGAATTTCACATAAGATCACCATTTACTTAAAGCATAATCATGCTCAATCCAATTTTAAGACCATCATACTTAATTGAATCACCATATATTGTATTTATATCATTATTCATGCTAAATTCATCAAGAAATTTAAGATTTAACACCTTTAATGATAATCTTCTCTAAGAATCAAAGTAAACAAAGGAAAACCTAATATTCAACCTCTTCAAATTATCAAAACATTCAAGATTTGGTTAAAGTATTCACTCACCTTATGTTATGACCCATCCTTAGGGCATGTGATTGATATAGGAAATCTCTATGGGTGACATCCTATAAGCCTTACTTATAACATATATAATGCACTATTTTGTACACAAGTACGTTAAGCTTTCAAAAAGTGTGTGATTTTTAGGATTTAAATGTAAATGTATTGATTAATCATTGTACAAGATTATTCCAACTGTTCTAATGCTTACCTTAGAGTTAAAGTTTTTAAATAAGCACAATTTCATCATATCTAATATAAGCTAGACACTTAAGGGAAAATATTCCTAAAAAAGACAATCAGAGAAAGGAAAAGAGTGATTTTCTTTGAAACTTAGTGAGTAAACATCAATTGACAAGAAATTTTTAAATTTGAATATTAATACTAAAATAAGGAGAATCAAAGTTGGAATTAAGGAGAAAAGTTCAGATTTATATTTGGAATAAATGATCATATTCGCATGTCTTTGCTAAGGAAAGAAGAGGAACTTGTAATAATTTAACTTGTTTGTCAGAAGATACAACACGTGCATACATATTCTTGGATCCCAACCATGATCTCTTTAAGTAATTACTATATCATGGGCCAATAAAAGTTCAATATTATTTTTGTAGTAATTCATCAATAGTTACGCATAAAATTACAAGAAATTCCATTAGTAATTACACATTCATTAGAATCATACAAACTTATTAATCCCATCATTCATACATATACAATTATCTAAACCACAATCTTATTATATCATACCTATAATAACAAGATTAAAAATAAATAAACCTCTTTCTGACTCCTACTTAGCCTTATATTCTTCACAAACTCATCCTTGTCCCTCAAAAGCCTACAGTTACTAGATCCAATGTTCATATAACACATCACCTCCATCCCAATTCACAATTCACATATCCAAATGCATATCCTTTTGATACTAATGATCTTATATGTGCATTACATCTTATAATTTCATCATCATTCATGTGCGTCCTTTTGATGCTAATGATCTCATATATGCATCACATCTTATAATACAATATCATCCATGCCTTTTTGCATGGCCATATATATCAATTTGTTTCATTAACAACATAACAATTCAATTTACAATATAGTTTACATGTCATAATACCAGCATGTCTTTTTTTGTGGCTACACGTATTATTTTTTACTATTATTCATCATATAAATGATTAACACAGTACTAAATTATCATATTGATAATAATATTTGCATATTTAAATACAAGTGAGGTCTCTATTGACTTATTAATCTTAACAAATTATTTAAATTCCTATACATTACAAGTATAATATTTAATGTCATGTTTCTGTCTAACTCATTGTCCAAGATTTTTTAAAAATTTTCTAAGTTTGGAGCCCTTATATAAGGAACTACATATAATATGCATAATTTGGGAAGGAAAAATCTTGGTTTTAGTTATTTTGATAGAGCTTAATCAAATCATGATTTTTAATGAATTTTTAAAAGTTTTTAAGTGCCTCTTTAAAAAAATGGAAAATAATGAAATCCAAAAAATTCATCATTTTAAACTAAAACCTAAAATTTATATTTTTCTTTTTTTAGAATTTTTATTTTTTTGATATTTTATTTGAATCCAAATAAAGAATAATTTCTTGTTTACATTTAAGTCTTAAGTAAATGTCTATTATTTGAATCCAAATTACTTATTTACATTTATGTCTTAAATAGGTGTTCATTTACTTAAGATATAAATGTAAATAAAGGAATAATACAAGCTAGTCAACCTTTATATCTCTTGAAAGCAACCTTACTACCTAGTGGCTAACAATTAATTGTTAAATGCCTCGTGATCAATCATTAACTATTGAAACGAAAATATGCTAAGTTTCCAAACCATTAGTTGACCATTAGCCTAAGATTTTGTAAAATTCCCTTGTAATTTTCATTGTCCATTTGATAAAACTATCATCCAAATGCATTTTTCTTGCTACAAATTTATACTAAAGCATGAATATACCTTTGGAATACCATATTTGAACCATTTTCAATAATAGATGTAAATTAAACACCACTACTCATCACAAATCATTATAATTGTCATATAGATTATTAAACCTAAAACTTATACAATTGAACAAAAAACCTCAATTTTTTAAATTAGGGCTCAAATATTTACTCACCTAGTATAGAGGAGGATTTGGAAGGTAGAATTTATTATTTCTTGACCTTAATTAACAAAATACCAAAGATCTCAAGTTAGGGTTTATAACATCCCTATTTTTAGGTTAAACACTTAAATCCCTTCAAATAGCAACAAAGTCATGAATAACTTATACCAATGAAGATTTTACCTAGTTAGAATGAAAATTTGATAAAGATTTATTTCTACAATGCTTGATTAAAGATGATTTGTAGGGATGAGAAGGAGAAAAGAGTAAATTGGGAGCTTAGGGTTTAAGAAATTAGGAAATGGGGGGTTTTATGGCTAAAATCAAGTTTATAAAGAGGCAAGGTATTTTTGAAATTTTATTTCTTAAATCTCCTTATACTTATATATTCACTTCTAATTACTTATAACTTTTAACATTTTATACAGTACACTTATCCTCATTTAGTCCCTCTAAATTTTTCATTTAAATCCACTTAAATGATATATTTCTATTTATCCTAAGGTTTTATTTAAAACTCATGTAATTAATTCTTTTTCCCTAATATATCATCCATATTTTTTTTATCAAAATTTATTCATCCTGCTTAAAATCTATTTTTTTAAAAAAATTCATCATAATAATTAACTATTAATCACTTTTCTTGAAACTTAGAATTATAGAATTCTAAAAAAATGTAACAATTAATTAAATAATTAAAATTTTAACCTTTGTATAAGGAAAATGCTAAATAAAGAGATTTGTAGTTTACTTGATCCTATTAATCCAAAATTCAAAGAATCCAAGTTAAGGTTCAATTTCCCTTTTTTGAGTCCCAACCCTCAATTTAACCTATTCTAAGAGAAAATGGAAAGGAAATTAGCAAAGATTAGATTTTAAATGGCTTTACCTTGTCTAGGTTGGAGAATGCAATCTATTAATGATGATTTAAGCATTGGTTGGATAAAAAAAAAGAGGAAAAGAAGAAAAAGAAGTAGTAGTGAATAATGGTTTTGTGTGTTTTGCAGCTAGAGAAAATAAGGATGAATTGAAAGATTTAAAAAAGAAAGAGAAAGCAGCCAAGGGCAAAATGAGAAAAATGCCCTAAATTTCCTCTATGCTTATATACTTTTCTCTAAACATTATCAAATCTTAAACATTTCAAGTTGTCCCTTTATAAACTATTTTACATTAATTTTTTTATTTTGAATTCCTTTATAATAATCAATTAATTTATTTTTACATAAAATATTTTAAATTATAAATGGTGTGACATCTTTAATGGGAATGTTATCAATTTTTAAAAACCTACCATAGCTATGTTTAAGGTTAAGCCTTTTAATGTGTTAATGTAAAAATTCATGCTTAGCTTCCACTTGGTCCTTTTCCATGGTCACATATATCGATAATCCTTAATGGTGCCCATAGATCTTTCTTAAGCTTTACAGGTTAGGACGTTAGAATGTTTCACTAAAAGGTTGAATAATTAGTAATTTGATTGGAAAGATTCTCTGGGCATTTTCCAATCTTGCACCCATCATGCCTATACTTGAAATATGTCTTATTAAGCTTATTAAATAAGCCATCATGATGAAAGTTGCATTGAGAGCACCAAAGTGCCTCCAATTGAACATTACTTCTAAGAAGCTTATTTAAGTTTCACATTCCTCTCTACAAAGGGCTCACTATAAGTGTTATGAAGTGAGGTCAGCCTTAGGATAAGACATTTTCTCTCATTACCAAAGGTTTTTTAAGAGTGCATCCTTAGTTAATTGTATCTAATTAGGTTATTTTAATTAACTCATCTTTATGGTTCCTAAAATATCTCACACTTTTAACTTTTTTAGTCTTGAACTCTAACCATAATGCTTATTTTATCATTTATTAATAATAGTGGCATCATTAAAGTGAATTCATTTCAATTAAAAATCTTGTAGTTTAAATAAGTCTATTAACTTTGACCTTTTTAGTAGGAATCAAGTAGTTGACATACCTAAATCACCTTGTAAATGGAAGAAAAGCTTTGCAGAGATTGAAGTTTTGAAGATTTTACTTTGTTTAAATCGAAGAGTGTGAGTGATTAATGAGAATTGATACTTTTACTTAGTTAAGAAAAAAATAGAGAAGAAGAAGAAGAAGAAGAAGAAGAAGAAGAAGTTTATGCATTGGTGGAGAAAATGAAGATATTGGCTAAAGAGAAAAAATGGAAAAACTACCTTAAGTCTCATCCAAACTCAAATACATAGCTTTCATCATATTTATCTTTTAAATATTTCATCATATTCTTTTCTCAATTATTTCACAAAAAAAATTATCCCATATTTCATTATAACAATTATTATTTTTCATACAAAATATTTTAAATTTTAAGGGGTGTAATAGCTCTTCTTTACTTTATTAAATTATTCTCTTAAAAACTTAAACTTTTCAATTGAACTAAAATTTTCTTGAAAAATAACTAAAATACAATAAATACAGACAACAATCCACCGAATTGAAAAGATTAGAGAGATATAATGTAAAACTTTCTTAACCACCATTCTTTCATTTACTTTATAGTTAATGGTAACAAGGTGCACAACATTGAATAATGGATGTGGATGTCAAAAAGAGATGAATTGAGAAAGAAAAAAATGTAAAGTATAACCAAGAATTCCGCCCAAAAAATGAGTGAATTAGGTTTTAAAATTACACACCTTCTTAAAATAAATTCATCCATTTCAAATATTTTTAATGTTGAAACACTATATAAGCATTTATCCTTGAAAGTAATCAATTTTAAGAAAAGAAAATCAAACTATGTAGCACACCATCATAAATATAACAAAAATTATGCAAAAAAATAAAAAAAGATAGGAAAAAAAAAACAAATGCAATATTTATAATGGTTTAGCTTTGAAGATCCAACATTTCAAGGATTACATTTGCTACCAAGCTTACTTAACTTGGATTTTGCTAAACCATTATCTCTTTAAGTTTAATATGGGCACTGAAAGAAGCCTCTAAAATGTTTTTCTTGAAATACAAAGAAATCCCTTTAAGTTTTTTCACTTAAAGCACATTTTAGCTAAAAAGGCCTTACTCTTGGAATTATAAGGATACCTTATCCTAAAATAAAATGAATGTGAGTTTAACACAAGAAATTTTAGCTTAGACTCTTAAGAGTTGAATATACAAAGAAAAGGTGGAATGGGAATTTTAAATCTAAAAGATTCAAAGGATTTTTATCATTAGAGACCAAAGTTATGTGTTTCTTGTGTTAATGCAACAATAAAGCTTTTAAAACCAATTTGAAATCATATTCTAGGCTTTTTATAAAAGTAAGGTGCCTTAAATGTCTATTTGACATAATAAATAATCATTATAAATGCATTAACGTACAAAGAATCATTCTGTGAAGTGATTCCTCGTACTTGAAAAGTTTGAAATTTCAAAGGTGGAAGCACTTCACAAAGCAATTCCCCTTACATGAAAAATTTACTAGACATGCAAAAGCACTTCACAAAGCGATTTTGTAGGGTTAAATTCAAAATTTGAAATATAGGACTAGGAATCACTTTGTGAAGAAATTCTGATAATTTATAAGCAATTTGGAAGGGGAAAACGCTTCATGAAGTAGTTTTCCCTTTCCAAAAAGCTTGAAATTACAATTTTTGTTTCAAAAATATTTTTAAAATCATTTTAAAACATTTGCAAATTACTTTTGTGCATTTAAAGATAATGTTTCTACTGTAATTTTAACACTAACTCTATATTTTAACATAAGAGTTAATTTTGGAAAACATTTTCTCCTATTTTGAATGAAACCTTTTGAACCTAATTTCCTTTTTACAATTGAACCTAGTTAAATAAAATCCTAAACCAAGGTCTTTAATAGCCTTTAAGCTCTATCCTAGGTTCAATGCAACAAATGATCATAATTATTAATTAAACATATCAAAATATATTGTCATCATCAAAATTGACATTTAAATAGAGCTCAGGCTAACACGAAGAAGTTATGGAAAAAGAGAACAAAGGTTGGAAGGTGCTATTGAGTAATGTTGTTCAGTAGTTAGAGGACGTGCAGATGATAGTGAATGTCTTGGTTAGAAAAGAAAGAAAGAAGATCATTGAGAAGATAGGACTCATGTAAAATTGGTTGTAATTTTTGGTTTTTGGGCTTTCTCATAATGATAGAGGATGGAAAAATGAATAAGAGAACATAAAAAAAATAGAGAAAACAAATTAATATAGATAAATGGAAATTATTCTAACATTTGTTACTAATAAAAAATATTATTCCAACATTTTTTTATGAAAATTTACAATCTTCTTTCATTTATTATAATTAATGGAAAATATTCTCAAATTTTTGAAAAATTTTATTATTTTTAATATTTAAAATTTATTATTAATTATTTGATTATAAAATTTCTAATTTATTGCCATATTATTGTTTCCTAATTTTGAGTAATTTTATCATATTATTTTAGTTGATTTTACCATATTTTGGAACATTAATTTTATAGGTTTTACAATTTAAACTCAAAATTATATTACTAACATATTCTGGAAAATTAATTTGTTTATCAGAAATTGGTTTTCAAATTATACAAATTAGATTGTAAATTACCAAATTTGTTTCTAGCAATTATTTAATTAGTTTTTGGGAAGGAAAATAGAGAATTTGGAAAAAAAGCTTCCTAACAACATTGTGTTGACATAAGAGTATTTTATTTTAGAGATTCAAAATGTGCAAAAAGGCAAAGTCATTACGTAACATCATATATCACTTGAACTAAATATTTTTGACAACCATATTATATACGATTTGTTCATATGGTGTTGCGTAATGAAATTTTAGTCTTAAATTAGTGAGAGACGAATCCTTCAAGATGTTATCAAGCGCTAAAAGGGACATCTCTTAAATAAGTTTTCTCCATATACAAGATTTGGAATGAACTTAAGGCATCTTGCTTAAGGTAATCAAGAGCCTTCCTCTGTAACCAACTTATATTGGTAAATGTTAAGAAAATACGGAGGTCTCCATAGATTATTCAACATTGAGGGGGAATATGTAATATAAGCAAAGTTTAAGAAAGAGCAAAGTATTTTACTCTTGAACATTTGACCTATACTTATTAATTTCAAATAACTAAATAAAAATTAAGTAAATAAATAAACAATCATGTGATGTTATAAAATAAAATAAAATAAATTTTAGATAATTATATTCTTATTTTAAATAAAACTAAATAAAAATAAATAATTAAATAAATATGTAATGTTATAAAATATAATTAATTAAATTTAATATAATTATATTCTTATTTTGAATATCTTAATTGCACCATTATAATTTGGTTTTTTTTTACAATATGAATTAATTTACTTTATTTGTTTATTTATATTATTATATCATTTCACTTTTTTCAACTAATTCATGAGCTAATTTTATTAAATATTTCTAATGGAATAAGCTAATTTATTAATTATTAACCAATTTATTAGCCACTAATTAACATATCAATTGTCACGCCCAAGAGAGTTAAAGTTAAACATAAGTGCAAAGACACTTTTGCATGCTACTTGCAAGTGGGGTGAAGCATGCTTTTATTTTTGTTCCTAAATTTAATGCGAGCTCAAACAAGTTACTCGCTATTGGCTCATCCATAGGCCAACAAACTATTTTTTTTTTGTTAATGTAATTTCAAGTACTTAGAAATTTTTTAATCTAACTGAATCTAATATTTAATGACCTAATATAATTTTCTTTGTCTTACTTGACCAATCTATTGTAAATGATAAAAAAAACTGAACTAATCGATTACATTTTACAAAATAAATTATATTATTTTTAATGCAAATTATTTGCAAACTTATTGGCCCTATCCATGATGTAGGACAAACCTTTTACTTTATCCAATTCTAAGTATGAGTGTATGCAATCTAACCTGCATGAACTTAGACTCTATCTATTTTACATGTCTAGTCAAACTCTTAAATAAGGAAGCAATGTTGTTAAATTTAGCTTGACCTTGTTTGGTTGGTTGAACCATTAGATTAAGACTTAGGAAGTAAAGTGAAACAAACTTGTATAAAGACTTAGAATAGGCTAAATTCTGAATTGTCTTGTTAAAAGTTGAGAAAAACTAAACCAACTACTAACCTAATTCCAAATTCTATAAAAATATTACTAGATATGTGTGAAAGAAGGAACTTGAACTAGGGGTTAAAGACCTATGGTGAAATGACTAGCCACTTAGCCACATGTAAACAATATAATTACTACGTACTTACACACTTTCTTTATAAATCATATTAATTATATTTTATTGAAATGAAATTTTAAATAATTATTATATTTTATAATTAATTGAAGTGATCTCAATTATTTTTAAAATATGTATTAATATGATTTAATTTATACTTTATAAGTTATTATAATTAATACCAATGAAAACAATAGGCTTAATTTTGTATAATTATGAAAGAAGTTTAAGCAAATTAATTTATAAATTTTTATAAATTATTTTAATTTCATACCATTAATCCAACCCTAATAACTTAAACATATTTAAATGTAATATGATGTGTTAGGGTTTTTATTATATCTATAAATAGAAAAAATTTAAGCTGGTTTGACCATTCAATTCAATTGGCTGAATTGATTTGACCTTCATCTAGTTATTTTATCAAATCAATGGTTAAATTAAATTTTAAAACATTGAAAAAAAAAGAACTTACTCTCATTTTATGAGAAAAAGAAAGGAAAAAAAAAAGGGAAAGAAAGAAATGTGCCCTCAGGTATATATTTGGTCCAATTTAAATTTTTTTTCTTTCGCTAGCCCAGCCCAACAACTTTAAGCAATGTTCTTTGATAAAACAGATCCCTCGCCAGTGCACGCACTGCCCGGTACAGTCACGCACGCAACGCCTCTTTGCCACAGAGGGACGCACGCAGCCACGGCCCTGGTTCGGCAGCAGCGACGGCATCTCAGCTACACACGCACCGCCCACGCATACCCTACTTCGACGGCAGAAGCAATAGCTTAGGTTCGATTCTGTTGCTCTTAATTTGATTTTTTTCTTGGTTTGTTCGATTTTGCATTTTTTCAGTTGGATATTTCAATTTTCATATCTTTCCCGATTCAATAAAAAAAAAAAAGGGTTGGATTTTGCTAAGTTCTATTTGATTCATTAACCATTTTCTTTGGTATTTTTTTTATTTTATGTTGAACTTGTGGTAATATGTTTTTGTTGCCTTTTGTGAAAATACTTGATGAATACAAGACCGTCTATTTGTTAGGGCTAGCTGGAAATTGGTTGTTGTTGGACGTTGGCTTTTCTACGTTAGAACGAATGGTAGCAACCTCCATGGAAGTTGTATGTTCTGCATTGTTTTCTAGAATTTTTGTATGGGTCCAGTTCCAATTTTTCTTTTTTATAGTTGACCAATTGCTGGTTCCAATTCTCAAACTATGTGGAACTTAAAATGTAACAGCTGTTCCAAGGAGGAATATTCAGGACTGTATTCTTGGCTTCCTGCCTTTGATAAAAGTTGTGTGGGAATAGGTTTGTTCATGTTGTAGCAAGAGAAGGTTGTTTAAGGATTTAAAAGATATGATAGTCTTCATACACGAAACCAATTATAATGGAGAAATAATGTCACCTTAATTTTTAGCTTATCAAGTTAGCATCCCTTTCAGGTGCATATAATTCTATTAATAAACATTCACCCCTCCCGAATGTTAAATTTTAACAAACACACATGCACGCACATACGCTGCTCCCCAGTTAACTTGAAGGCATTAATGTGATAAATTTTAAACTAATTCTTGTTTCCAACTGTTGAATGTCATAAATTTACAATCTGACAATTTTTTTTTTTTTTTGAGCTCCAGATACCAAGATGCCCCGAAGGCCAAGATGGAGCCGCCAAGGACAAAAACATCTGCCTATGACATTTTCCCCCTTTTCTCGCTCAGTTGCTCAAATGGCCTCTACTTCCACAGCTAAGCGTCTAATGCGTGATTCCAAATCTAAGAAAAAATCTAACCTTTGTTTTGCAGGTATTGGCATGTTAAAAGTATTATCTTGATCAACAATGTATATCCATGTTTTAAAATGCTTTTTACTTTATATTAGTTGATATTCATAGTTTCTATGGGTATCACTGTTCCATTATCCAGATAAGGACACTTTAGAAGAGAAGACAGAACAGTCCGAGTCATCTGATGGGGAGCTTGAAGTAAGAGCTTCTTCTGCGGCAACTGATGATATAATTACATGATTTACAAATTCATATATATTATGGCAAACAATCATTTAACATATTAATTTAAATATGATTGCTATCATCTAAGGGACTTGTCCAAGCAGATTTTGCATTTTTTGATCCAAAACCTAATGACTTCCACGGAGTGAAGACCTTGCTGCAAACTTACCTTGATGACAAGGAATGGGATTTGAGTAGTTTTGTAGACTTGATTTTGGAACAGACCACAGTGGGGACTGTTGTAAAGATTGAGGATGATGAGGACGAAGGGCTTTTTGCTATTGTAACTGCTTTGAGTTTATGGAGATACAGAGTAAGTGACAGAGTTATATCCTATACATTATGTATTTCTGGACCTTTTTGTCTCATTTTTTGTTGGTTGGCTTTGAATTATTTTATAAAATTCTAGACCATTACTATCTTTTGACTATTTGATCTGGCAAACAATCATGGCTTTAAGATGTCTTTGTGCGTTGGTCTTTGTTTGTATGTCTTCTCATTCTTTATGAATGTTATCTTTGGTGAGTTTGAATAGGCCTATAAACCAGCCTAGCTAAGCTGAGCTTTTGCTTGTTCGAGCTCGAGCTTAAACTCAAGCAAATCGATCAAGTTTGAGCTTGTAGAGTTTTCGGAATTTGAGCTGAGTTGAGCTGGAGCTCGAGCTCGACTATTAAGCAAACTTAATTAATTCTAAACAAGCTTAAATGAGCTTTGACATATTATGTGATTTTTTTAACTAATAATAATAATAAAAGATGTAAGAGAAATTTTTTTTATACAAATAAATGAAACCGCAAATATGAATCTTATTCTAATATACTTATATAATAGTTAAATTGTGATATTTGAATATTGCTTAATAATTACAAAAGTAATATTATAAGTGGAAAACTTGTCATTATAAATCCTAGCATTTTCATGTAACTCAAACATAAAACTTTTGAGTGTAAGGTATTTGATTACAAGTTTCTTTGCCTTTTTTTGCTTTTATAAAATGAAACTAGCAAGAGATTTTGTTAATATAGAATATTCAATAATTAAATGAACTAATAATTTAATAAAATCGTAAATAACATTGGAAACAAAAATATATATAAGTTCATTTGGGCTCGTTTAAACTTACAAACATCATGAGCATTGTATTGAGGCTTGAGCTCAACTCATTTAGGCTCAAATTTGTTTAACTTGAACTGTTCAAGATTATCTTGGTTCATTTACAACCCAAAGTTTGAATGTCATTCTTATGAAGAAATGTGCCACTCCTTTAGGCTAATATGTTGGGTTGATATAATGAACTTTATCTTTATCACAGCTTGTTATTGACAGTCTAGTGGTGGGATACTGAACATTGGGCTGGCCAAAACAGCGTGATATGTTTGTTGGATCCTTTAGAAAACAAATTAGAATATTACACAATTAAATTAGTTTCGAAAATTGAATTTTGGCCTTTATTCTTGAGTCAATTGCAATTTGGCAATTTTAAGTCCAATATATTCTTACTTCTGTGTGCATGATGCCATTTTGGTTCAAGATAAGCTTAGCATTTGTTGAAACTAGAGTTGTGCTTTTGCTTTTTCCAGGAGCACAAATGTATTAAGGAAATTAAGGACTTCCTGCATAAAGTATGTCAAGAGACAGCTGTGGGTGATCAGTTGGGATTGCTTCTGGGGGAACACACACAAGGTGTGGGTCTTCTGGTGTCTCAGCATGTGGTCAACCTCCCTCCCCAGCTTTTGCCACATCTTTATGATGCACTTTTTGATGAAGTCTCATGGGCCACAGAAGATGAGGTTAGACATTCGTGATAATAAATTGGTGAGCATGAAAATAAATTTTCTGTTTTCCTTGTGAAGTTTTGTCCTTGGAACTTATGTTGCCTTGTCTCACATTTTTTAAGCCAACTGAGGAGCTTCGGAATTCCTTCCAGTATAATCATTATATAATATTGAGCAAAATTTACCAGGTTTGTTACTATAGAATCTCTTGTTCATTGTCCTATTTTTGGCTTATTCATAAATTGTTTCTCAGTTCATTTTTTTCTTCTCATTATCTCTGGAACGATTTTTCATTCTTTCTTCCTTCTTGTATATAAAAAGTACAGTACAAAAATGCAGATTGGAAAAGGGAACCAAGCACTGGTAAGGATGAGATTATATATATAAAGCCAGAGGATGAAATTTTTCACAAGGTACTATCTATACCTTGATTGCATGTTTTTCTTATTTTATTGCTTTGTATTACTGATTGTTTCTGACACATACTCCAGCTAAGCTCGTGGTCCTTCACATTTCCTTGGTGTACACAGCTGCTTGCAACTCAAGAGGTAAGTTCTATGATTCTCAACTTATCATGTTAGAAGTTACTTTAAAATACATTAAACTGATTGCCACTTCCTTTATGGTCATATAATTTGTTAAAAAGGAAAAATGTACTCTCTACTCTTTAACTTTCACCTGAGTTTTAGTCATACCCTATAAGTTTTATTTGGATCAATTTTATTTTAATCCTCTGACTTTTAAAGGGATGCAATGCTAGGTTCTGTTCTTTAGACTAAAGGAAAAAAAAATTGTATGTGGACCAACTAGTTGCTGAATCGGATTAGGGTAGGTTGCTAACTAATTGGAAGTTAGCTCTCTTAAGTTGGTTTTTCCATAAAATAATTTTTAAATTTATCACAATCTTCATCATAAATTGGCAAGGATTTGTGATGTCTTCATCACAGTACCCAACCTTGCTAGTTGAAAATGCATATGCGTCTTAAGAATTCATGGCAGAAATAAAAAGGGAATTTTGCTGCTTAGCTTTGATGATGAAAATGATTAATTTGAAACTTATTTTTGGGAATTAAAAGATTTAAGAAAGCAGAAGATTAATCCAGTTAGCAGCTTGTGGTAATCCACCAAGCAACCCGTTAGTCCAATTAGTATTTTTCCGTCCAAAAAATGGCCTAAGTTATAGAGTGTTCTATATTGCATTAATTTTGAAAGTTGGAAGGTGAAATTGATCCAAATAGAAGTTAAAGGGTGATAAGTATGTCTTGACCTATTAAAAATAATTCTTTTGAATCATAGTTTGAGAAAGAATACCTACAAGCAATAAAGTCTCTTCCCCACTAATTTCTACAGCAATGCAGCTTAGGGGTTGTTTACTTAAATTGGTTTTTCTTTGTTCTAATAAATATTTATGAAATCTGAAGCAGATGATATTCATGATTTTACCTTGTATGCAGTTAAAAAGTTACAGATCAATGGGATTAGTCATGGCTGTAAAGGCAGACAAGGTTTCTGCATTCCGTCAAGAATTGCACTCTTTGATAAATGAACCCTGATACGGGCACAAGGTGCCTAAATATGAATAACAATCAATGTTTTCCTTATGAAGATTTTCGTATATTTTCAGACCTCGTCCTATATTTGATTGTTGGATCTGGGGGGTACCAAATTGTGATTTGTTTTAATATGATGCAGATGATAATCAGTTTGAGGTGTTCAACACATTTTATATTTATGATATTTTCCTTCCTTTGTTGTCTCAACTCTGTATTTTGCATACTTCTCCGTGTTTCTGGCTCTTCGGATGCCCTGTACAACTTGTAGGATGCTTTACTGGAATTCCTTGCCTTGAATCAAAAGTTATGGAAATACATACGCTTCAGGTGTGATGAAGTGGGATGAAATGGGAATAGGTAAAAAGTTCGGTAAATACTATAAAATGAGAATGGGAATGCTTGTTGCCTGGGGGTTGAAGATTTTGGTTCTGTTTGTTTTGACGGAAAACATTTTCTATAAGAATGTAGTTATAAATTCTTAAGATGGTAAAAAATAATTAATATGTTTAATGTTAAATATAATTAATTTAGTGGGAGATAATTTTCCTTTTTTTAAAGATTTTTTTTTCTTTCAGAAGTTATTTTCTTTCACTATTTATTCAAAAAAAAGTTATTTTCCTTCACTTATGCAGATTGAGGGATTATACTTTTAGTTACATGATATAAAGATATATAATATTCCTTTTTTTAAATGAAAAAATGATATTTTTTTTAGAATATTTAAAAAAACAGAGCCTTCGTCTTTTGGCAATTGTGATTTCATTTAATTTCAAAGTAAAAGTGATGAAAAGAATAATTTGTCTATTCATGAATTTACACCTTTATCCTTTATGTATCTCAATTTACATTTTACTAGTAAGTAATTACACAATATAAGTTTTTTAATATTTATATTAAAATTAGGATGTTTTGATAATTATATTTTTGATAATAAATTTTAAAATAAAATATTTCTTGCATTATTTGTTAAAAAATCACTAAACTAGAATTGCTATGTTTTCGTTATGGGAAATTTTTTCTTAATAGAGTTTGAGAATAAGCCAATTTTTTTAATATTGATTATATCAAATGTTTTAATTTTAATTATATTAAATTACTTAAAAAGATATTTATCATTTTTGTAATAAGGATATTGTCATTAAGTTCTATTTTCTTATTTCATTTTGACATTATTTTAACATATTAAACATAAAATTAAAGGCTCATTTGATTCATAATTCTAATTATGTAATAATTATTTTATTCTCTTTCCTTTTTTACATACATTTCATTTTATTGTTCCAACATAAGAAAGGATTTTGTTTTTAGAAAGTGGTGGCTTATGAGTGAGTTTTCATTTTAAAATTGATAGAATCTGACCATTAATCAAAAGCAGAACCATTCCCAATAAGGCCGCAGGCAGTCAGTGCGTGAGCACATTCGAGAACATAATGCCAACAGGCTGATAAAATGCGTGTCTGGCTGCAATTTATTGTTGTAGTTGTTATGCATGGGGTCTATTTGAAAAAACCACATTGATCATCTGTAGCTGTGAAATATGCTATACTTAAAATAGTTGTATTATCCTATCAAATATAAAAAATACCCTTGTTCAAGTCAAGCTATCCTTTTTAGTAACTTTCTTAACAACGGAAGAAAGTGTTTGGGAGCAAAATTTTTCACATCAATATAATTTTGTGATCATTCAATTTTATTAGGCAAGAAATATCAAACAAAAAGGCTACTTATCATAAAAATTATTTTTATCATACAAAAGGAAAAAAACCAAAGGTCATATAAGAGAAATAAGCCTCTGAAAATTGTACTCGTGTATAAGAAACTAATAAGAGAGAGAGAGAGGAGAGAGAGAGAGAAAGAACACATTCGTAAACGAGCATTAAAAAAAAAATCATGCTTATTTCTTGAGTCATATTTAACAAACCAAAAAAATTCCGACCAAATAATGAGATACTTTTGTTAACAGGAATCACAGGATAGGAAAAAGATGAATGGGTAGCTATGATTTTATTATTTTTAAATGTTAATAAATATTATAAATTATGATTTTTTTTAGTACAGAAGATTTTAAAATTGGGGAAAGGTGATTTGGGAGGATGAACGCCTCCTACTGCCACCATAGTCATGGAACCCAGGGGAGATTAGCTGGGCTGGCCCGTGGCTAAATTGTAATGTTTACGATATGGGCTTCTAGTCAAAATTAATATCTGATTTGTCATTATATGATGACTCATCGGTAAAATAAGGAACAAGTCATCAATTCTGTTAATAGATTTGACAGTAGTTGGACAGAAGGACTGAATTAAATGGACTGTGTGAAGGATAAATTTGACAAAATGAGCATATGTGGGGGGACTAAGAGAATGTTTTAGTCAATTTGTAACCATGTTATTTAAAATGTTGATATTATCTTGGGAGCACTGGAAGAATTAAATGTTATTTGATATAGAAATAATATTTTTAACTTAACAAGCAAATATCTTAAAAAAATATTTTACTATTCCCTCCGTTTCTATTTATTTGTTATCATTAATTGATTTCACACATATTAAGAAAATAATTGAATTTATTTATTTTCAATAAGTTTTATAAGATTATCTTTTATACACAAAATTCAAGATAGTTAAAAATAGAGAGAGAAATGTGAAGGAATAAATGCAAGCTAATTGATAGTATAAAATAATAAAGTATTTATTAATGAAAAAGAAGGGTAGATTTGAAAAAAGAATATTTAATATTTTATTAAAATTCTAAAGTAATAGATAAAAAAGAATAAAAATACTTCTTCAAAATGCGATAAATAAAAAGGAACGTAGAGAGTATTTTCTAATGCAATATGCTTAAATGAAGTAAATTATAGGACTTCAAACTAGTAGAGATCAATGTGTTACCTTAAACGAAGTTAACGTGCCCCCAAATCAAAAAAAAAAAAAAAGAAAGAAAGAAAGAAAAGAAAAGAATGAAAAATCAATTTCAATTTATTTAAATCTAAATTTATGTATAAAGTATAATAGGTTAATTCTCCAATATTCCCTATGTCCTTTTTTAAAATAGAGAGTACAATTACGACCTCTGTAGTATTTTTTGCATAAATTATTTAAATTTTCTCATAAAATCTTATAATTTTTTTTTATAAAATCTTGTGACTTTTTAATTAAGTTTCTAAAATTCGTATTGCAATGATCATAGTTTATGTTGCAAGATTTATGTGAACAATTACACTTTATAGCTTATGTCTTTATAAAAAAATTTATAAATTTTATGTAAAACATTGAGAGTTATATAAGAAAGTCTTATAAAAATTTGCAATAGCATGTAGGCATACCACTTCAAATTGAGGCAACTGGAAGAATTATACAAAATAATATATTATATTTCAATTATAACTAACGAAGTAATTTATACAAATGTAACTTTTCCATTCTTTCTTTTTGAGTAAATATAATATTTAGTTCCATATTTATAAATGTGATAATTATTGTATCCTTCAAGTTTTATAACTAGCGTTATTGTTCCTTTATTGTTACTTTTATTATAATTATTCATTCCTTTATTTATTTGAAACATTAAAATAAATAAAAAATATTGAAGTTAATAGTTAAATAATATTGTGTGTCAAATGTATGTTTAACTTTTATCATATTCTTTTTTTTTACTATTTATTTTAGTATTTATATGAAGGCATATATGAATAATTATAATAAAAAAAATAAGGGATTAATATTGCTAGTTATGAATTTTAAAGGATGTAATGGTCATCATTTTTATAAATAAAGGATTAAATATTATGTTTACTCTTTTTTTCCTCCATTCTAGCCATCCATCATTTTTTCCCTTACCTTTTGTTTGAAAAGATTAAAAATAAAATTTTATTTTATTTTGAAATGAATTTTTTTAGATTGTGTTTGGTTTAAACAAAGAGATATTTCATTTCATTTATAATTATTATTTTAATTATATTTGTATCATTATAAAATTCACTAAATTTATCAAATATTTCATTAGAATTTATTTCATTTGGCCTAAAACAAATGTTATATAAGAAGTTTTACCTTTTTCCTAATATTGTGTTTATCATAATACCATCAAAATCTACTTTTTAATAAATTGTATACATTTTCAAATAAAAGAATTCATTTGTAAATGAATTGAAATAATTACTTTTGATATAGTTTTCAAACACATTGAATTTAATTGTAAATGAACTGAAGTCATTTTTATTGAAATGAAATGAAATTAATTCTTAAAAAATTTGACTCCAGACAAACTTTTAATTTTTTTTTCCTGATTCTTCCTACTATTTTCCTTTTCCATTTCATTAATTCTTTCTTTTGATTTGTACTGATACACATGTGTCACGACCTAATCTCATGATACATGACTAATGTAGGAAGCTATTACATGCAATTATCTACTAACCTTATATATGTGGACAATGCAATGTGCCATAAATGAAGAAACTATACTTCCAAACTAATGTTGATGTGCAGTGATAAAATTAACCAAATACCTAATTATCATGTAATAAATATAACTATGTAGCATTTTCTACTCCAATTGTCCTATAACTTATCTCAATGACATAATGCACAAGTAGGCTTACTTCCATCCTAATAGTCAACAATTGTGTATCTAAAGGGAATCTATCCCTATAGGAAAAAATAAGAAAGAGAGAATAATGGTAGAGTATAGCCTTGCCAAGGATGAGGTTAAGGGTTCAAGTCCTTCCTTCCACTCTTGGCTTTGTCGTTTAGTGGTAACGAGTAGAGTAGGCAGTGAGTGGAGTACATAATCCCCTTTAGAGGACAAGAACGGGATTTATGAGCTAGCATTCAAGCTCGACATTAGTGGACAACATCAATCTTTTTACTCGCTAGTGCCAGGTTAGAAGTTTTCTTGCTAGGGGCGAGCAACACCTTATTTGTATAGTGTTCCAAATCTATCTTACTAATAATAAAATTAGAAAGGGGCAAGCCCTGCTCCTAACAAGTTATTGTCTTTCATAACCTCTCCACTGCTAAAGGCTTCATGTAGCAACAAAAATAAAATAATAGGCTAGCTCACATTACTAAGCGACCTCACTTCATAGATAGACTTGATAGAAGCATGTAGACCTATCCAAATAGAAAAAGACTAGCCCTTGGCCTTAGTTTTATCAACCTCAACCATAAGTTTCTTGCTCCCTCACAGTCTCATAAGGCATGCAAAGTTGGCATTTCTCCTCATTCCATAGATAGGACAAGAAGCATCTATCGCCATGTTCAATTTGTATAGCCTTAGTGATAAGAATATTTTTTGTGCCACTTTTAATGATACATGCATTAGGGACAAGTATATGTCAGTTTCATAGATCAATGCTTTCTTCAAGGACTCTTGAGTTAATAAGTGTGTTGCCTGGTGATAAATCACCAACTCAAAAGTGCTTGAAGAAAGCATTGATCTACAAAACTGATATATACTTGTCCCCAATGCTTGCATCATTAGAAGTGGTATAAAAAATATTCTCATCATTGAGGCTATACAAATTGAACTTAGAGTATAAGAACAAGTACTAGAAAGCAAAATAAAAATTCAATTAGCCTACAACATAAAATCTACATCCATTAGCTTCCGTAAGAATTATTGGGGTTTCATATAAAAGGATAGATAAATTCTTGTATCTTTAATAAGGAGAAAAGGAGGTTTTATGGTAGCTAATCTTTCTTGGTGGTTACTATAGAACATACAATAAAAGGATTAAATCAAAGTTTTTCTATCCATGTTTAACTAGGAGATATTAAATCACAAGGCTATCATATTTAACTGGATAACCAATACCATCCAAATACATATAATTGGTGCACGTTGTAATACACCAAAATTAATCTGAATTCACAAAACAATAGGAAGGGTGAATTAGGTCAATTTCATGAAGACTAGACTTCAATTTACTTCTAATTTAATTATGAAACTATAGGGAATCTTTCAATAAGGAAAAATAGAATCAAATAGCAAGAAATCACAATCCTATGAATTTAAAACAAAATATAAAAAGTAGGATTAATCATAGCAAGTAGAATTCCAATTCAAAGGATTATATATCAATATACCGATTTATCATTGACCACAAAATATAGGCAATGTTTAATTAATCATTCAATTGATGAAAATAACCTAGAAGCCCACAATTATTCCTAAATCCCCTTATTAATGTGATTAGAATTAAGAAATAGAAGTCGATTACTTAAACTAATTCTTATTAAGACTTAATCAAAGCTAATCAAAATTAGAATAGATAAAGATAAGTAAAATTCAACCAAAATAAAATAATAATACTTTAACTGCATAAATTATAAAGCCTATCCTCTAATTCATCTACCATACATTAATTAATTGAATTAATTCACAAGTACAAAAATAAGCCAATTAACCATTTTAGAGTTTAATAACATAGACAATTAACTAAAAAGCATTTTTTTAGAAAACTATCTGCGGATATTAATAAAGAAATAGATAAACAAAAATAATTATTTAAATATAAATATGAAGAACAAGGTCTTAAAATTAATTATAAAGAATATCAAATCCTTTGAATTAGAAAAGAGAGTTTAGCCATTCATTGCATAAAAAGCGTAAAACACCAGAAAGAAGCAAACTCTTGAATGTTGAATTATGAATTTCCGCTACAAAGCTGCATTTTTGTCATGTATATCTTTCCTAATTTAGCTCAACTAGGTTACAAATACTTAGGGCTTACTCTTAGATGAGTAATATCATGACCTGACTTTCAAGTATTGTGATCGACATAGAAATATCTAATTAGCATATATATACTAACTAAATACCTATACAAGCCTTGACATTCCATAAATTTCTCACCACTTTTACTATTATATATAGTAGGAAAAATGTTTGCGGTCATATAAATATTGAAACACATAGATGTGAGAGAAAAACTAATTTATATTGATAAGTATAATAAAGGAAGCATATACATAATTTTGGAAAGTATACAAAATATGCTATTATGAGTATATACATAATATTCTGAGGAGGAGTACTCCTTGCCAATTAAACCATGCTATCTCATAAACTATTTCTTTGATGCACTTTTAGGAGTGCGAAAGGATCTAGTACTTATGTCAACTTATTTCATTGGGACCATGATTAATATCTATTAAAAAAATATATATGAGTGTGAGTATTAAAGAATACTCTATGAATGACTACTTCTCTCTTTTTTTTTAAAGAATTTTCGCTATAAAAGATCAAATATGTATTGATACATTTAAACAATCATCACATAAATTCTTGAAAATATTTTCTTTAAAATGATATTTATTTAAATTATTAAATTAGATGGCTATAGTTAGTACTTGAGTTTTTTTCTGTAACTTTGGTCCTACCTTATACCTTTTCTCCCCTTTATAACTTCAGTCTCATTTATATCCCCCACCCTAGGAATAAGTCACACGATAGTTGCATATTTTCCTCTCACATCATTAATAAGTATCAAGCCATCATAACATCAACCATATTGGGACACCTTAAGCATCAACCATGATAGGATACTGTAGGTATCAACCATGCACTTCATTATCTCATATTATGTGTATGGTCAAGATACTAACTTAGCCATAAGTGTTTTATTAAATATTCTAACAATAAATATTGCATATGAATGTCTAAAACTAAAAGAAATTTGAATGAGTGTATGATACCAATTCAAAACATATTTCATATCCCAAAGGCCTTATTAGGCCATAAAAGGTAACCATGGGTAAACCCTTTTTTATTACCACTCAAACTCATTCACATTTTTACTAATTTTTTTTCTAAGACTCATGACATCTTATTAACCCATTTGAATTATCGAAGGTCAATTATTTTACACAATTATGATTCCTTGGTACTGTTCATTCATAAGTGAAAGTATATTATCAAAACAAGGCCAACATGGAGTGTCCATATAATGGAAAGGCCTTTTTAATATTCAAACTACTTTTATAAACCCCAAATTTTGATATGGCATCTATAACATGTTAATAAGCATAGAACATCAATAACATCTCAAAATTTCATTATTTGAGTAGTCAAATAATTTTATTTCCATGAGATTCCAAATTAGGACTATATTAGAGCACTTGAAATGAAAAATTTGTTGGATAACCAAATGAGCTTCAAATGCCACCAAATTTGGCTATAAGTTTCCTAACATATGGAAGAATAACAAAACCAATTTTCATCATTTTGTAAATCATTTAATTATCCAAATATCCCAAAAACAAAAGCAAAATTGCTAGCATTTTACTTGACTCCATTCCTCCTAAGCTTATGAACATTCACTTTTCATATTTTTAAAATTTTTTCAAAAATTCCTAAATTTTTCCTCACATATCTTAACATCATTTATTACATTAAAAAATAAAAAATTCAGAATTTAGGCCACTTTAATTGTGACTTCCAAAGGCAAATAGAAACATACTTAAAAACCTTCTTAATAGAATTTTTTTTCTAGTAAATTCTTAAGATCATCTTTCAATCTATTTTAGTAAAACTTCCGTCACTAATTTTATCAACTCAATAACATTCTAATATCATCAAACAACATTTAAAAGGGCACAAAATCAAAACCATGTCTCTATATATTGCCATACAAAAATCACAACAATATAACCATAAATCATTACATTCATCACTTTCTATATAAAAATTCTAAAGAAAAAGGGTAGTTATCACTCACCTTGAATTTTTAACCTTTTAAGATGCTTGGTACTCACTAGGGCAGTTGAACTCTAACCAAAATAATAAACAATATTTTATAAAATTTAAAAAGAATTTCCCATGAAAACATGAAGAAAAGGAGGAAAATTCTAAGTTATTTTACAAAAATTTGAAGAAATCAATTAGGGAATCTCTTGAAATAGTTGGAGAAGTTGAAAACCTTGGAAAGATTCATAGTTTAGTTGTCCAAGAAAGCAAATTTTCTTACTTCAAATGGCTTAACACCTACACATATAACCTCTAAAAAAATCTTTAATTTATTATTATTGTTGTATATTAATTTCTAGAAAAATCCTTGGACATTTGGCTGACCAAAATGGAAATCCAAATGTCCTTACTCCATCAGAAAAACATCATCCTAACCAATAAAAATAAGCCACCATAAAAGGCAAAAATGATTTATTGTAAGTTAGCCCTCATTTTCCCCTTTTTTCACTTATGTCTTGGCTATTTTTAGAAGCTTGAGCCCATATTTTTGGGCTTAGAAATCAAATTTAGACCTCCAAAAATTAGGCCAAACTATCTTAATACCAATAAAAATTAGCCACTTAAAAAAATAAAAAGGATTTATTACTAATTACCTCAACAAATTTTTCATTTTCTTGCATTTTTAACCTTAAATTTGTAGCATTTGTGGCCTTTATTTCTAAAATTCCACATACATTTTAAGCCTAAAATAATTAATTTAAGTTAGGTCATGGTTTTTAAATTAATTTGCTAATTTTTTGACTCAATTTTTCACTTTTTAGTTTACTTAGTTTTAAAATTCGAGCAAATTCTTATACAATTTTTCTAAACTTATTATTAAGTTTTTAATTGAATTTTTTAATCTATTTTAATGCTTGACAAAATTTCATAAAAATTCTAGTTAGGTTCATATTGAAATTACTCTTTCAATTCTTTCGAATTTCACTTGATTTTCCTATTGGATTTTCTATTCGGAGGTTTTCTTATTTAAATTTTCTCTATAATATTTCTTAGGACATTACAAGACTAGAATTTTTACAATTTGGAGGATTGTAACCTAAGGTATGACCCAAATACTAAAACAAGTCAAATCTATCTAATTCTCGTCATTCTAATTAGGCCTATGTTTTTTCCTTCAAAATGACATCACTTTGACTTTAAGAACTTAGAAACATACTATTGGTCTTATTAACTTAGACACTAGAATTTTGTAATTTGGGCTCTTAACACTTAAGTTATAGGCCAAACAATAATGAAAGATTATGATTACTACATTAGGACAACACCACTAAGTAAGCTTTAAGGCCGAATTTGACACACCAAACGTCCAATCCTATTCTTACACAAATATGGAAATTATAGAGAATTCTTTTAACTTTCATCCATATAAAGATTAGCCAATTAAAGGTCTAGAGCTCAAGTTATGGTCAAAAACAATTTTCTATTTAACTAAAACTTATGATTTGTTATAGAATAAGCTTAATAAAATAAGCAAAGTCACACCTTAGGAACATAAATATAGGGAGAAATCAGTATAAAATAATATGTATATTAAATTTCTCCATACTTAGCATTTGCACGTCCTTAGGCAAAATGCACTTTATTCAAAGTTTAAAACTAACCTTTCAATAATTTCAATAATGCAAAACCAAAAGTAAGGAGACAATTATACTTAAAAAAAAAAACATAATGCATCATAAATCAACCATCTTGATAACTCAAATATCCATTAATATAATGAATTCGTTCAAAAGATAAGGCGAAATTGGAAGATCCTTATAAGATATAGTAACTCTTCAACTTTCAAGTGTTTATTATAGGTTATTCACTATTCAATCTATGAAAATGCACAATCATAAGCTTGCTTATTATCTAATCTTGACTACTCAAAATCACATGCAAAATGCAATAAAAAAAGCTTTATTTAAGATTGTATTATGACTAGGGAAACAAAGAAAGGAAAAATTTCAGATAAACAAACAATATAACTAAAAAGATCAATAGAGCATTTGAAACACAAAGGAGAATATCATGAATAATTCTAATTTCAAGATAGCACCAAATTTTAAATTCAAATACTCATCATTTTTTAATCTTTCTATTTTATTCTTTATTTTTTCCTTCACTTTCACTTTTTCACTTTTTTTTTTTTTTTTTTTTTTCATTTTTTTGAAGGACAAGCACTTAATTGTAACAAATCGCTTTCCATAATATAGATCCACACTTACTTAATAACCCATTCTATAAACTTATAAATGCTCTACTAATCCCTAGTGTTAGGTAAAAACATTGTTTAAAGACTTGTAATTAGGCTATCCAATAAAAATACTATTTAAAGTACAAATGGGCTAATAATGAAAAAATTAGTAGGCTTAAAACAAAGAAGGCCTTTATCATATTTGTGTATGCATATGAAAAACTATAATTTCAAAAAGAATTAAAGCTAATTCTAAAGCACAAAACCATGGATGAAAATCACAACAGCAAGAAAGAGAGAAAGAAAGTATAATTCTTAACATTAAGGCTCAAGCTCACAAGCATCAATGTATATCAAAATTAATATATCAATTCAAATTGCATCCTCATACTAATTAATCTTCAAGAAGCAAGACAATTCATTTAATCATGTTATGCACTATTAAGCTTAATTCAATCCCTACTTCATAGTAATTGCACAACTTAAAAATCATTAAAAAGTAAAAATAAAATAAAAAACTCAAAAATAAAGAGAAATTAATTTTTTTAATGTATCTTCTTTAAAAGATATGACAAAGAAAGCCAAGCTAAACAAGCTCGAAACTTAAAGTCTCCCCCACATGTGAATTGCACATAGATATTAAAGACACATAAAATAAAAAAGTTAGGGAAAGTAAATAGTAAATTTGTAAAATCTTGACTTTTTTTAAGAAGTGTTTTTCTTTAACCAAGATCAATTGAAGAGCTATTACTTCCTTTATCTTATAAATACCACCTTCATGGTTATCCAACAAAGGGTGTTTGTGCAAATCGGAACCATCTAGCATAATTCTCTAATACTATTATTAGATAGTCTTTTTGAAAACTTAGAATCATTTTGCATGATAAATTCAACTAGATTAGTGAAAT
>JAIUCU010000072.1:0-67186 GCA_020226215.1 Sindora glabra
GTATTAGTCAAAAGTCTAATCATTTAACTACAATATATCCACTTTAGAATTCATGACTTATTATGTGAAATGTCAAAAACTCTTTTTGATTTAATCCCACCTTGTACTATAAAAAAATTTGTATTTAGTGATTGAATGTTTATGATAAAAATAGTGATAGATAACCTATTAGTAAATAGGTTTGCAGTCTTAAAAAATATTTAGTATAAAATTATAAGTTTATTGATAGAATTAGTGACAAATGATTTACAATTTATTGCTAAATTTTCATAAGAATTTAGAGATGGATTTCATATTCAAATTCTAAAAAGAATTTGGTGCAATAATGAAAAATTTTCAAGTAGCAATAGAATTTTTAATATTCATCGCTAAGTGAAATGCATCATTTCACTTAGGGGTGGTAATTTGTTGTCACATGTTGGATTTTTGGGAACCCTAAAAAAACTAACATCTTAAAAATTTCCCATTAAATAAATAAATGGACAATTTATTTATTTCTAGAAGTCCTAATGAAATACCATTTAGTAGATCAAGAATTTCCAAAAACATTACTTGATGAGAAAAATAAATAAATAAATTAACTCTTTGTTTATATTTTTCTCCCATTAACTATAAACTATCTTCTATATAGATAAATTGTCAATTATCTAATAATTGAATTATTCTCTCTAAAGAAATAAATATGAATACATCCAATTTTGTGTGTGTGACCCTTTGGGTTCACCGTTAAACTAATAATGAGCCTTGATTAAATTATACCCTTTAATTTTATAATATTTATAGGTAATTTGATTAATTCTAAATCCCAAAATTCATGATTAATGTCTGATAAAATATCATGAACTACTTAACATAAATTATAAATATGAACATTTTCAATTACAATTATCATGCAGTACAATCCTTTCATCATATAATGTCTTGATTGAACTTACAACATGATGTATTAGTTCAAACTCTAGTCATTCAATTACTACATATCTACTTTAGAATTCATGACTTATTATGTGAAATGTAAAAAACTCTTTTTGATTTAATCCCACCTTGCACAATAAAAAATATTGTATTTAGCAATGAAATTTTTATGATAGAAATAGTGATAGATAACCCATTACTAAATGAGTCTATAGCTTTCAAAAATATTTGGTAAAGAATTACAAGATTAATGGTAGAATTGTGACAAACGACTTATAATCCATCACTAAATTTCCATAAAAATTTAACTATGGACTTGTATCCAAATTTTATAGAAAAAAAAGATACAATGATGAAATATTTTCAAGAACTTGCAATAGAATTTTTAATATCCATTACTAAGTGAAATGAATTATTTCACTTAGGAGTAGCAATTTGTATTCACATGTTAGGTTTGTGTTGTGTTAAAGGCTACTAACAACCTGATTAAGCCCAACTCAAACCCATCCAAAATAATAATCATATTGTGTTAACTTATTTATTAAACATGTTAAAGTAGGTTGACCTATCTAACTTATTTAATAATTTTAGGTAATAAATTTTATTCAATTTATAAATTTATTTATCAAATATAGTTATTTATCATTTTTCCACTAAAGTATTTTTAATCATTAGTTAAATACTTCATTGAGTTTTTATTGTCATTTAATTTGTCAATTTACTTACAACTTGAATTCATATAAGCTTAACTAGAACTTAAGTAAGGCACCTCATTTTTAGGGTGGGTTATTGTATCATGTCAAAAATTGCCATTCTTTATTCCACTAAAAGGACTTAGTGACGGGTTAATCTATTGTTAATTTAATTGCTTTCCTAAAAATATATTTGAGTTACAACAATAGCCCTTACTTCTCCTTTTAAAATTTCCCTCATCTCTCCTCCATCTCTTTCCTTGCCATCATGCTATAGCCAACTTTCACCACCACCATTGCAACCTCCCCGATGCTTCACCGATAACTTCCTCTTTGTTTAATCAGTTAGTTTTCATAAAAGCTTTTGTATTATGCCTTTTTTTTTATTTTTAGGGTGTTTTCATGATTAATTTAGTTAGATTTAGTTTTTGATGATTTGAATGTCCAATTGTTAGTTTAATGGTTGTTTTGATGAATTAATTTGATTAATTTTGTGAAGATCAATAAATAAAATTGCTAACTTGTGAAATTATTAGTTTAGAAATTTTTAAGGTGTTTTGGATATTGATTAAGTTCATTAGATTTGTTTTTTTTTTTATAATTTGAATATGAAATTGTTTGTTTAAGGCTTATTTTGATGAATTGATTTAATTAATTTGATGAATATTTGTAAGTGAAATGATTAATTTGTGAAATTGTTAGTTTATAAATTTTTAGGGTGTTTTGGTATGATTAATCTTATTAGATTTAATTTTTACAATTTGAATGTGCTATTATCAATTTAGGGGTTGTTTTGATGAATTAGCTGATTAATTTTATGAAGTTTTGCGAGTGTAATGATTAATTTGTGAAATTGTTAGTTAGGAATTTTTAGGGTGTTTTGATATTGATTAATTTGAGTGGATGTCACCACTATAGAATAGTTAATTAACATTGATGGATTGAAGTTGGTTACCATTGTTATCAAAATTATATGAAACTTTAAGACAATGAACATTAATTATGATTGATGTCAACATTAACATAGTGGTATTCTTAAAATTAGTGGGAACCTTATTATTTTAGTTTTTAAAATAACCAATATCTAAAGTTTAGTGTAATAACATAAGACATTAGTTTCTTCTAAGCCTTATCGAAAAAGGCATTTGAAGTGTCCCATTGGGAAGTGTGAAAAGTTAACATGTTGGTTTTGAATTTAACCAACATCAAAATGTACTTACTCTAATTAAGGTGAAACATAGGATGTTGGTCTAGCTTTCATAACCATCATTCAAATGTCAATCAAATCATCTCAATGGAGATATAAAATGTTTATATGTTAGTTTTGATTTAACAACTAGTGTTTATAGTTTTATATAAATTTCCTTTTCACTCCTTTTTTTAGGTGGTGTAAAAGGACAATGCATGATCCTTACTACACAATTAGAAATGTTTTGAATCTTATGATTATAAGTTTCCCATCAAATGTTAAGATTATCCTTTGTTAGGATGGGATGCTTTGATTATAAAATATACATGAATTGATTGAAATACTTATGATCTTAAGATTTAAAGCATTTCTAACTATGCTTCATCGATCATGCATGTTGTCATCATATTCCACTTGATATTGTAAGGAATGAGTGGCTAATGTTTATGGAATCTAGTAGAACACTTCAAATGAGGAAGATAGATCAAATTTCTTTAACACGTGAGAATTTAAAGGAAGGAATTTAATCTCTTCAACATGAGGAAATGATGTTTATGCTATAAACTATATCAATAATGGTGCTATAATTTTTGTGTTAGCCATTGTTTTATGAAAAAGATAGAGTCTATAATGATTTATAAATTTCTTCAAATGAAAAATTTTAATGTTACTATACAATGTTAATAATATTGTTAGCAAAATGATATGTAAATGGTATTTGTTGTTAGGAAAATGTTACGATACAAAAAATTAATAATGCTATTTAAGAAAATTTCATCCATTGTTAAAAAAATGTTAGGACATGGAAGTTATATTTAAAAAAATAAAAAAAGAATACACCATATCAATTATCTTGTTCAAAAACTAATGTGGTTTGAAAAAATTAGGAAGGAAAGATGAAAAATTAGATTAGAAAATTAAGATAAACTTACCACAATGATTTTTTTACCTAAATGACATCTCATAATACAGCACCAACTAACTAGCTTGTAGTAAATGATAAGCATTTACTAATGGTGACATTCACAATGTATTAAGAATTGCCAATACTTATGATGTTGGCCTTTCAAGTTAGTTAAACTAAAAAATTAACATCGAAAGTGAAACATCAAAAGTAAGGACATTAGTTTCCAATAGTCGTCATCCGAAAGGCATTCAAATCATCTCATTAGGAGATATAAAAATGTCATAAGTTGGTTTTGGTTTAATAACTGATGTTTATTATTTTTCATTTTATTTATAAATTTCTTCTTTACTCTATCTTTTGTTTAGGTGGCATAAGATTGTGCACCCATTTTTGTTGCACATTTAGAAAATGTTTGAATCTTCTTGTTATAAGCATCCTATTGAATCATAGTTATTTTTTGCTCTTAAATAGATAGTCAGGAGAAGATGTCTATGATTTGATGCAATTGCCATGATCATGAGGTTTAAAACATTTCTATGTATGCAGAATAAATGGATGTTTTATCCTTATATTCCACCAATTATGATAAGGAATGGATGGCTAATGTTTACAAAATCTTGTGTGAACATTTTAACATAAGGAAAATAGTGCAAATCTCTTCAACTTACAAGAATTTATGATACTTTAATGTTAAAAATGTTGTTTGAGAGAATGGAACTTATTATTAGAAAAATGTTAAGATGCAAAAACTTGAGACAGAATATAGAAGTTATATTAAAAAAATATAAGTAAACAACATCAATTATATTTTAAAAGCTGATGTGGTTTTGAAGTTAGTTGAAAAAATTAGGATGCGGCTGCCATATCAAAATTTTCAACTAATTAATGTTTAAAAATATACCATTAGCCTCTTAACTTGCAATAAATGATAAACATTTATCAATGATGATAACAAGTATTTACCAATATCATTTTTTTAATGACAAACTCTAATGTTCTGCTGACACATCAATAGTCAATAGTTATAAGGTATTGGAAAATTACCAAAAATTATGACTAAAAGCATATCAATTATCATATATGAAATAATGTTCATGTAAGATGTCAATTTTGATGAACGACCAACATATAATATTATGTTGCTTATAAATTTCACTCTTACCCTCCATTTATAAATTTCACTCTCACCCACCATTTGAAACCTTTAGGCGATACCTTTATGCTCAATTATCAAGATAGATCACCTTCTATAAGAAAGAAAGGGCTTTTGAGTTCAAGTGTAGAGATCCTTGTATTAATCAACATTACTAGGCCTATTGATAAGGTTATGAAATCAAAGTTCTTCCTTAGAACTTGCACCCACACTTTAGTGATGAATACAAACATTCTACAAAGAATTTGGAATGATTCTTGTGTTTATTGCTGAAGTGTGAGTACAAATTTTTGGAAAGAACTTTTAGAGATTCCGATATTTTTTCAATATTGTATATTACAATCTATACTTTTTATCTCAAAAGTCTTCTTTATTGATAAATTTTGGAAGCGATGGATCTATACCTTCCATCTCAATCTCAAAAGCCGTTATTATTAAGTTTGATATGAAGATAGCTCATGTTCCATCTAAAAAAGCATGTTTAGAATTAAAATAGATAAGTTACAAAACTTATGATAAATTATAGTAAGAAGAAGTTACATCTCCATTTTTGCATTAATAAATGAAAAAAAAATACTTATGTAACTTTTCATTTCACTGTAATTTATCATCACTTTGTAACTATTTACACCTTTCAACTTAGAAGCGTTCAAGTAATACAAAGGAATTACTGGTAGAGGATAATTATTTGTCCTTGTAATTAGTGTAAGGATAACAAACAATATGAAGGAATTACTAGCAAAGGATAGCTATTTTTCCTTATAATTTGTGTAAGAACACCATGTATTTTTATTGTAAATGAAAAGTCAATTGTTCATTGTGAATAACAATTTTTTTCTTTGTATATGTCCATGAATTGTCATGGAAATAATTAAAAATGGTAGAATGAATTTTGTAATAAATTATATCCTTTTTTACTTATTTCAATTGCATTCAATCTATTACTTTTTGGTTTTATTTAATTGCATAAAAATGTCATAATGTAAAAAAATTTAATGATATTGATTTCAATTTGAGTAAGTTGAATTGAAAATGAAGTTTATTAGTTCATAAAATGATGTCACTGTTCTAACAAGATATAAGCTTAATATATAAAACTTGTTACCTGTATATATGTGTGTGATTTATATAGATTGTGTTTTGAATTTTGGTTATATATATATATATATATATGTATGTATGTATATGATGCATATGTAAATTGTCATTTGCTTTTAGTCTAATGTATATGATGTATATAATTGAATTAGTTTTGTTGTGATATTCATGTTTATATGTGATATATATATGTTTCATGTGTCTAGCCATTTTAGAATAATTCTAAAAAGGTTCTAGGATTATCCTAGAATGGTCATGAAAAATGTTGTATAAGTAAAAGAAAATTCTATTTTTTTAATATCATGACATCAATTCTTGTTTAGTAATCGATGTTAAACATTACTTAATGAGACAATGTCCTCATATTAAAGATAATATTTTTTTTACTTAATTAACTTTAATATAAACTTAAATGTTATTTTGTTGTATTAATCGATACAGAAACTTAGACCTTGGATGCGAATTGAAAATAAAAAGGTTAAAATATGACTTACGTTGAAAATAAAAAAGATAAAACATGATGTCATTTGCAAATTTTATCTCAAAGATCTTCTAACCCTAAAAATGGTTCTTTACATGGTGAGATTTGTTTTGCTTCTAACCTTAAAATATTTCTCTTTATTTTTATATTTTTCTCTCGCTTATTATTTTCTAGGATAAAGCTCTATTAACTTATTACTAAATATGTATGGTCATGTACTCCTAGAAAAATGTAGAATATAACTTGCAATTTAATTTCTTTTTTTCATTATTGACCATATTCTTTTACCTATCTATCATTTAGATGCAAATTTTACATGTTTGTAAGGTAAGAAAATTGATCTCATTCATCTTTTTTGGTATTCTGAAATGTTATCTACTATTTATTCATATAAAAATTTATAATATTATCCACCAATTTATCATGAATACTCATTGTATCTACAAGTATTGTATTCAAGTGTCTTTTTTAAGGAGCGCACACCTCACATATTGAATAACAAGTATCAAGATAGATATAGTAAAACACTCACCTTCGATTGGAATATTGTATATAGGCATTAGGAATACAAGGAATAAGGAGCAGAGGGATGGGCCTCAAAGGTGGGGGAGGTACATACCATGCTAATTGATTAAAATAACTAATATGCTATTATAGAAATTAAATGTCAATTGTTTGAAAACAAATGGCATTTAATGTTATTATTGATGAAGTTAGGAAAATAAATGATATTTGTTGTTTTTTTGCCAATATTATTGTCAATTTTTTTGATGGTTTCAAAAACAACATTAAAATTACATATATAATGATGCTTGATTAAATGTTAGCTAATTTCTAATGCGTAATCCCTAAAAACCTTATGTAAATCAATTATTTTACATTAGTGTTTAGTTTTTGTAGCTTTGAATGTGAATTGTTAGTTTAGGGGTTGTTTCGATGAATTAATTTGATTAATTTTGTAAATATTTTTAAGTGAAATGCTTGACTAATTTGTGAAATTATAAGTTTTTAGATATTTTCAGGTGTTTTGGCATTGATTAATTCGATTAGATTTAGTTTTTGATGATATGAATGTGAAATTGTTAGTTTAAGGTTTTTTAAGATGTTTTGAAAATTAATTAGGTTAGATTTCTTTTTTTGATGATTTGAATGTAAAATTGTTAGTTTAGGGATTATTTTGATGAATTAATTTCATTAATTTGGTTAAGATTTGTAAATGAAATGGTTAATTAATTTTGTTAGTTTTAGGATGTTTTGATGATTTAATTTAACTTAACCTTAATTTTGATGACTTGAATTTGAGATTGCTACTTTTTAAGATATTTTGATGAATTAATTTACATTAGCCTAAGTTTTGAATGATCAATTTGTAAAAATTGTTATTTTTTGGACTTTTATATTATTCAATGATAAATTTTTTGATTTTATATTTTTGTGGTTAAAAATGATTAATTGGGGTTTTTTTTTGTAGTTTTAACTTAACCTTTAAGTCATAATTGCGAGTAACTTTCTATTTTATTTTCTATTCTTATTAGTTTGTAAGCTCATGGTTTACAAATCAACTTTCTTCTACAAATAAGATTATTTATATTAATAAATTTTAAATGATTCAATATTATAAAAGAGAAAATATTATACAAATAGAAAAGAAAAACATATCAATTTTCTCTTTATAACGTGTTATATCCATACTTTTAAAAAAATTGGTGTTAAAATTTTAAATAATAGGGGTGTGCATAATAAAAGATAAATATGTGATATAACATACAAAAAGAAGAAAGATATTCTATTAATTATAAAGTAATAATAGTTTGAAATGTATTAAAAAAATTGAATCAAATAAAACATTTAGTGTATTTAAAAATATTTTTACAAAAAATATATTCTAGTGCTATCTAAATTATAAATAATATGAGTAGATAGAATATATATATATATATATATATATATATATATATATATATATATATATATATATATATATATATATATATATATATATATATATATATAATGAAGTAGATAAAAAGAAAGGAAGCAATGCTTGATCTGTAAAATCATAACAACATCTAAATTATAGTAGATTTAATTCAAAATATTGCATGTGAAAATTGATATAAAAATATTAAATAATTTAAACAAATAAATTTTATTTAAATTTTTAAAAATTTTAATTAAAAATAAAATATATAACTAATTCGTTCAATTTGTAATATCTTTATTAAAGTGTTAATTTATTAAATATATTTCTATAATAAAAATAAAATATCTCATGTTATATCCATAGTATTTAGTAATATTAGTATATGATATGTAAAAAAACAAAGGTGGACAAAAAAAATGAAAAAAATGCAAAGCACTAAATAAAAAAAAGGACAATGTATCAACTGTAAAATAATAAGAGCTAAAAGTAGAATATATAGTTAATTAATTCAATTAAATAAAAATTTTAATTTATTTAAAATATTTTTATAATAAAAAATATATTATGTTATATTTTTAGGGTTTAGATACAAGGTTGTGGTATTAGCATTAAAATTGAGAATAACATTTAAAAATTAATATGAAAAAATTATTGAAACGTTTTAGATAAATTTAAGTGTAAATTTTAAAAACTTTTCTTGATAAATGGAATATATAAGTCATTAATTCAATCACTATATATCTTCTATATTAAACTTTTAACTTATTTATAAAGTTTTTCTAACAAAAGAAAAGATTTGTTGAAGCAATTTTTTTTTACAGAACAATATGTTGTACGGAGTGCATTGATGCAAGGAATAGTGTTACTCTGTTTGTATGAGCATGTATGCACTTGTTCTAAAAATAACCTAATAAAAAATAATAATATTACAGCTATTATGATATTTGGAAAATAAATCATGTGCTCTCTTTATTCCCACTTCTTTGTTAAAAAAACATCATATAATCACTATAATTAGAAATAAAAGAATACTTCCTTACAAAAGTGACACAAAGTGATAAACAAGATATATGAAAGCAAACGAACTTGGTGAGAATATTTAATTTGAATTGTTAATATTATATTCTAAATTATTAATCCATTCTAATCTACATGTTATACATGTCTAATTAAATTATAAGAATTATTTAAAAGTTTAAGAGTAATTCACAACTTTCAAATTATAGATTTGACAATATTAATTTTACAAATTAATGTATACTTAAAGATAGGACAATCTTCATACATGCATCTAAAGAGTTAATGTGGCTAATGCTATTTAAGTATAAGCATGATGCATAATGATACAGTGATTCACTACAGTAAAAAAGACCTTTAACAATGACAATAGTCATTGGTAAAGAATTCTCAATCATTGATAAATGTAAAAGTCATCGGGATAGTTTTGTAACCGAAACAACCAACATTAATGACAATTAGTCATTGCTAAAAGTATAACCTTTAGCGATAACCATGTCGTCGTAAAAAATGATTTCAAAATTAAAAAAAAATAAAATTTGAATATCAGTGGCGACGTTGTCATTACTATACTGACTTTTAGCGACGACAATGTCATCGTTATAAACGTTTTTAACAACGACAATTGTCGTCGTTCTAAGTTAAGTTTCAATAACAACATTATCATTGCTGTAAAGTCAATCTTTAGCGATAACAATGTCGTCATTGAAACTCTAGGATTCAACGATGATATTTTGTCATCAGCAAAAGTTTCACCTATAGCAATGACAATATTGCCACTAATGCCTTTTTTGAAATTTTTTATAAATTTTAAATTGAAATTGTCATTATAATTAAGTGTATTTCAAATAATATATTATATTTAACAACATAATTTAAAATATTCTTTGTTTGAATTTATTTGGATTATATTTATCTTTTTTTTAATTTAATTCAATGCAAATTATACAACTATAATGCTTCAATAATACTAATAATAATGTCTAACAATTTGATCCAACATAAAAAAAATAAATACTCATAAAGTAATTGTAAAAGTAGTATTTATATGAATAAATTAAATATACACAATCCATGTAAATGTGTACATATGAGAAATATAAATATAAATATACATATACATAAGATACTATGGAGAAGGGAGGTGAAAATATGTCGATGCATCCTCATCATCATCATCATCATCGTCATCATCCTAGCAACGAAGATGATAAAATGATGGTGATGGCTAAGAAGGACCAAGTAGCTGAGTGCTAGTGCACTCACAAATCTGCTCGACCCAAGCCATGTAGCAATAATAGCAAATGGCGGCAACGGTAAGATAATACCTTGCGGTCTAAGAATGGAACTCATTTGGGTAAGGTAAGTCTAAATTTGCTACTCCATTTGCTTACGCATCTACTCCTGATGTGTAATCTGTTGCTACTGATGATCTAATCGCTGCTGCTGCTCTTGAATCAACTGTTGGCTATGTTGATACTGCTCTCGAGTCTGTTGTAGCTCCTCTTGCAACTCAGCGACCTGAGACACGGATTGCAAGCTCACCCCAGTGCTAGAAGTCCCCACCGACTAATAAGACTGACCAGCTAGCACACACCCAACAGCCCTCCTGTGCCCTCGTCGAGTGCTAAGCACCTCATCGACGATGGCAACCTCATTAATCTATACAGGAGTCGCAAGCAAGCTAGTGGAGGGTATACTAGATTGTGTGTATTGAGTTACAAGCTCAGTCATCTTCACCTTAAATTATCAAAACTCTAAGTTAGGATAATAATTCTTATCACATATATTCATAAAATTATACTTAAAAAATAAATTTTAACTAACTCACATATTGTCCTTGAGGGATCGGATGCACCACTCCCTTGACCTATAAGTGTGTTAGTCCCTAAAATTCTCGAGAACTGACTGCAGCTCACCAGTATCTCTATTCCTCTGTTCATTTTTTGTTAGCAGAAAAAAGGATGAAAATAAATGAATAATGAATAAAAATCTATCTAGCAAAATGTACATTTAAAAAAATAAATAAAAAAGTTAATTTTTATCAAATCAATGTGTAGCGATAGACTTTGAACCATATCGATCATTCATGACCTTTTGTGCTCTATTATTTGCATTCTTGCTAGACAACTCCTACAAATTAAAAAAATAGTATTAAATTTTTTGGTTTATAATTAAGATATGTGAAAAAAATAACATAATCTCATTAAATGTCATACTTACCCTATAGGCGTCACTGTAAAAAAAGTCCATACACCTCTGCCATGTCTCAAGTGTAACAAATCGAGGCACACAGCATCTAGCACAATCCAAATCATAATCCTGGTCTTGATCGCCCCCATGCTCCAAGAAGTGCTTGTTCAACCTATACTTCCAATCCTTGTACAGGTCTGCAGCAGAGCGCATCAAATTGAAAATCACTTTATCCCGATCAACCTCGGAGATGCCTTGAAACTCGAAGTGGGACTGCAATAAAAGGCATTTAACAAATTTATGAGTTTTATATTTAGGAATTTTAATCTCAAAAAAATTAATTTAGCAAATGGAAGAGATAGATACTTACATAAACCTCCTGCACAACTCTATCTCGAATCTCTTGAGTTATAGCTCCCCATGACTTATAATAAGGTAGGACGTGAAGTCAGATCATGCTGCCTGTTACGTGTGAAATGGTTTATCAACTAGCGTAAGTGCACACTGTCGTAAGCAAGTAATAAAGTGATGAGTAAGTATCGTTCCCTCGAGGATTGTTTCACTAAGTACCAAAATTAATAACCCTAATACTATTTGGCAAATCGATTAGTTGAAAAATAAAATAATTAAATAAAGATTGATGCACAAATACTTAAAATAAATATGAATGCAATTTGGACTAAAGATGAAGATGAATAAAAGACCTAGGGATCAGACATCACTTAACAACTTCGGATTGAATCATCTATCTACACTAATCCAATTTTACTCCCTTAATTGATAGTCGAGTTTCCCTAAATTAATTACTAGCCTTTTCCAAGGTCAAGTAATTCTATAATTAATTGCCAATTCACTATATTCCTATGTGAATTGCAACAACTAATCATGCATTAGGATTTATGGAACTCATTAAGACTACATAAACCATATGAATATATTCCTATTTCATATGCAATTTACGGTTTTAATTATAGGTTCCATACACATGTATCTCCTTCTGGTCTCAACATACATATTGAGTTCATTCAAAAGGTGGCCAATCAATCGAAAGCATTAAGAGCAATAATTAAAACTCAATCTAGGAAATAAACTCGAAATTAGTTTCAATAGATTAGAATTCAATCTGTTATTATCAAGTTACGCCATCACCCTAGGAAGATAAAAAATTAGAACATAATGAAATTAAAAACAAACATAAAATAAAATAAAAACAACATCACATTCATGATACAAACATAAAATACAATTACAAATGCATGAAAATGAAAATACTATCCATCCATTAGGAGGTAAAACCTTCCATGTAGGAGGAGAACCTAGCCTTCCATGTAGGAGGCATACTAGAACTAAAAATGCATGAACTACTATCTAAGATGCATGAATGAATGATCCAATGCTTGGATGCTTGAATGCTCTCCACTTCCACCTATTTATAGGTGAATGAGTCAGCTGCAAGTCAAAAATCTTGACCACCAACTACCAATCGCATGCTTCATCTACCATTCATGGTCTCTAACTACCATTCATGGTTCATCTACCATTCACATGCTTCATCTACTATTCATGGTCTCCAACTACCCTTTTTTATTTTCGCTGCAACAATTCTTCTAATTTGTTGATAATTTTTTACCACCAGAATGGTAGATTTACATCTTCTTGTCAACATAGGAGTTGTAGGGCCGGATCTTATCTTTCAAATGCCGCAAAGAAATCCTAATTTTGACATTTCTAGCTCAAGATATGATCAGATTAGTAGCCAAAGGTCAGATTCTGCCAGAACCACTGTTTCATCTCCCAAGCAGAATTTGAGATCCTTAGATCTCGAACTGGGCTTTTCTTTAAAAATGAAAGTTGTAGGGCTTTTTCTTAGCTTTTTGTCCATATAAAGAACAACCCAATCCAACATCTAGAACTCTAGATATAGCTTAAAACCTGAAACAGGGTTAAAATACAGCATTATCTAAAAGATTTGATTTCATTTCAAATTCAAAACTCATTCACAAAATGCAACTAAATTTATTAAATTAAACAAGATAACATCCAAAAATGCATCATATAAGGGAAAATAAATATGTAAATATTTTACGTATCACTGCCAATGCCATGAGGGAGATGGCTTGCATTCTCCCTAACTGCATGCCATGTACTAGTCATATCGAACTATAGAGGCACCGGTCTCCTGCCACCCCGGCCTATCTTCTCATGCAGTCCGAGGGACCTATTCAGACCTTTCTTTCTCACTATTTCCACTTCAATAAATAAAGAAAAATATCAATACCATTAACAAGATATTTAATCAATCTCAAGTATGTATAACTAAGAATAGATACTTGAGTCCTTGCACTATAAGGGAATGTGGGTGGAACATTGTGATGGGTCACCTTCAACATCACCTCCATGGTGTTGTGCCTTGACATCTGCCATAACTGAAATAATACACATTATACAAGTAGTTAATGGAGAATCCATAGTAAAATGAAGCAAATTATAGGGTATAACTTTTGGCAACCATATAGATTATTTAAACCATCATGCTTACACAATTACGAGTTGTAGTTCAAATATCTTATTTTATCCCTAGTTTGAATTAGTGTCAGTGAACCTAATAGACTCATTGTCATCGGCTTCGCTTTCGTTATCCGAATGTAAAGACCTTTCCTCCGTATAATCATCAATGTTATGTCTTAAATTCATTGTCGGCTAATACGGGAGATCAAAAAAGATACTTCTCTTGCCCCAATTAAGTTCATTGGCACCTTTCTTTCGCTTTACACCACCAAATTGAGCATGTTTTCTAGGTAGCCTCCGTGTCAACTTTCCTAATTGATCCATGATAATGTTATTAGTAAGAGGATAAGGAGGGGCCCTCCTCTCTGACCTCCCATTAGATTCTTTCCTGCTCCTCTATATGTGACTTCTTGGTAGCCAACGATAATGACCAACATAAGCTATTTTTCCTCTGAGATGGATTGATGGAGTATCCAGGTTGAATGTAGGACATGCTTTATATCCTTGTTTACTCTACCCAGAGAGACTACTTCGAGCAAGAAAATCATTCACAGTCCATAGCAAAGTTGCTTGCATGTTGAATATCATATTTGTGTTTGCATCTCGAGTTTCTACTCCTTTCTCCCAAAGATGCCTCAACTCTTCTATAACTGGTTGTAAGAAGACATCGATATCCTTGCTTGGTGCTTGCGGTCTTGGGATTAATAGGGTCAACATGAAAAAGGACTAATTCATGCATATCCATAGCGGCAAGTTATAAGTGGTCATCACCACTGGCCACATGTTGTACGACAGGCTCTTATCATCAAAAGGATTAAATCTATTAGCACTGAAATCCAACCTAACATTTTATGGGTCAGCAGAGAAATTAGGATACCTTTTATCGAACTCCTGCTAAACTTTTCCATCAACGGGATGTCGCATCACCTCTTCATCTTTTGACTTACCAATGTGATGTCATATCATATTCTTTAAAGTATCTCTCAACCTATACAATCGCTTTAACCAAGGAGTTAATGGAAAATAGTGAACCACCTTTTAAGGCACCTTCCTTCCTTTCATTTTTTTATCTACCTATCGGCTTTTCCCATAAATAGGACAATTATCCTCCGAAGCATATTCTTTCTAAAAAAGTGCATAGTCATGTTTGCACACATGAATTGATTCATACTCCAATCTCAACTTTTTGAGCCATTTCGTAGCACTGTAGAATGATTTGGGTAATTTATTTTCATTCGAAAATGCCTCTTTTAACAACTTCAAAAAAGCATCAAATGACTTATTTATCCACTTATGCAGAACCTTCATGTGCATAAGTTTCACCAGCAAGTTCAAGGCCGAAAATGATGTACATCCTGGGTACAACTTTGTTTTTACTTACTCGAATAGATTATCACAACTACTATAGTTTGTTTCAATGTCTCCATCAGGTGCATTCTCACTCCTTTTCAAATCATTGCAAACTACTTCTTTAGGTACATGAGGGTTGATGAAGTCGTATAAAATATCTGCCATTTCATCTCTATTGTCGGTAGATATCCCCCAAGTTCTCCTAGAAGTTGAAACATCCACTTCACAGTGGTATACCCAATTTATGTATAATGGATGAAATCCATTATCTATAGTATGTGCCTCTAACATTGGTAATGTTTGGAATAATAAGTTCACACACTTTTTGCATAGGCATCTCACCAAATGCTTTTCATCAACAAAGTTTTTAGCTTTTTGAACAAATGCCTCTGCACCATTCCAATACTTATCCGACAAGCGATTTGATAAATGTATTCAACTTTTATTTATAGATATTGTATCACTGAACAGGAAGATAATAGCTTTAGGTGGAATAAAGTGTTGTGACTAATATTTAAGATGTACCCTAAATTCATTGTATCACTCTAACTTTGAAGGGTAGGGTCCTATCCCATTTGAGATATTTTTGTAGTTACATTTTTACCTAATTTGTCCATGCTAATCATTTGCTTCGTGCAAAAATTTCAGCAGCATCACCTCATGGTTCTCCAAGTGTGTAAACTATACATCTGTATAGTTTATACCTAGAGAATAGTTAGGATACCAAGATATTCCCACAATATCAAATAAGAGTTAGATAAATTGCTAATAACAACTACAGAACATATCTCAAATTGTCCAATTTCTCAGGACAATTCAAGGGTTGGTTGATGTATAGAGAACAACCAACCTTTGAACAGGTTTAAGCTTATAATATAAATACAAATGCAATTCTATTTAAAATTATTATAAAAATAGATTTACAATAATTAAAAATAAAGATACAACATTTTATAAGAATCATTATTTAACCATCAGCATTGTTATTTAAGTGTCTTATGATTAAAAATTAATAATTTTTTTAAATATCCATAACAATTGTTATGTTTCACAATAAATTTATGGGAATTCAAATGTGTAACCTACTCTACTATATGTATAAGGTGCACAATTCAACATCTCTAAAGAGACGTACATTTTATGAGTGCTTATAAATTATCATACGAGGAAAATTTTTCGATTTCTATTATTATAAGGTCATTTTGATGATTTTGCTAGGAAGTCTTTTTATCTCCAATACTATATATAACAATTATACAAGTGTAATATGTCACAAGTTATTATAACTAAATAATAACATTTATCATTACAACATTGAAAGAAAGTAAGTTTTTACTCACAAAATAGAAAATTATTGTTTGTCAATATTTCTTTTAATCTAATAGTAAACAAATGCCTCTGCACCATTCCAATACTTATCCGACAAGCGATTTGATAAATGTATTCAACTTTTATTTATAGATATTGTATCACTGAACAGGAAGATAATAGCTTTAGGTGGAATAAAGTGTTGTGACTAATATTTAAGATGTACCCTAAATTCATTGTATCACTCTAACTTTGAAGGGTAGGGTCCTATCCCATTTGAGATATTTTTGTAGTTACATTTTTACCTAATTTGTCCATGCTAATCATTTGCTTCGTGCAAAAATTTCAGCAGCATCACCTCATGGTTCTCCAAGTGTGTAAACTATACATCTGTATAGTTTATACCTAGAGAACAGTTAGGATACCAAGATATTCCCACAATATCAAATAAGAGTTAGATAAATTGCTAATAACAACTACAGAACATATCTCAAATTGTCCAATTTCTCAGGACAATTCAAGGGTTGGTTGATGTATAGAGAACAACCAACCTTTGAACAGGTTTAAGCTTATAATATAAATACAAATGCAATTCTATTTAAAATTATTATAAAAATAGATTTACAATAATTAAAAATAAAGATACAACATTTTATAAGAATCATTATTTAACCATCAGCATTGTTATTTAAGTGTCTTATGATTAAAAATTAATAATTTTTTAAATATCCATAACAATTGTTATGTTTCACAATAAATTTATGGGAATTCAAATGTGTAACCTACTCTACTATATGTATAAGGTGCACAATTCAACATCTCTAAAGAGACGTACATTTTATGAGTGCTTATAAATTATCATACGAGGAAAATTTTTTGATTTCTATTATTATAAGGTCATTTTGATGATTTTGCTAGGAAGTCTTTTTATCTCCAATACTATATATAACAATTATACAAGTGTAATATGTCACAAGTTATTATAACTAAATAATAACATTTATCATTACAACATTGAAAGAAAGTAAGTTTTTACTCACAAAATAGAAAATTATTGTTTGTCAATATTTCTTTTAATCTAATAGTAAACAAATGCCTCTGCACCATTCCAATACTTATCCGACAAGCGATTTGATAAATGTATTCAACTTTTATTTATAGATATTGTATCACTGAACAGGAAGATAATAGCTTTAGGTGGAATAAAGTGTTGTGACTAATATTTAAGATGTACCCTAAATTCATTGTATCACTCTAACTTTGAAGGGTAGGGTCCTATCCCATTTGAGATATTTTTGTAGTTACATTTTTACCTAATTTGTCCATGCTAATCATTTGCTTCGTGCAAAAATTTCAGCAGCATCACCTCATGGTTCTCCAAGTGTGTAAACTATACATCTGTATAGTTTATACCTAGAGAACAGTTAGGATACCAAGATATTCCCACAATATCAAATAAGAGTTAGATAAATTGCTAATAACAACTACAGAACATATCTCAAATTGTCCAATTTCTCAGGACAATTCAAGGGTTGGTTGATGTATAGAGAACAACCAACCTTTGAACAGGTTTAAGCTTATAATATAAATACAAATGCAATTCTATTTAAAATTATTATAAAAATAGATTTACAATAATTAAAAATAAAGATACAACATTTTATAAGAATCATTATTTAACCATCAGCATTGTTATTTAAGTGTCTTATGATTAAAAATTAATAATTTTTTTAAATATCCATAACAATTGTTATGTTTCACAATAAATTTATGGGAATTCAAATGTGTAACCTACTCTACTATATGTATAAGGTGCACAATTCAACATCTCTAAAGAGACGTACATTTTATGAGTGCTTATAAATTATCATACGAGGAAAATTTTTCGATTTCTATTATTATAAGGTCATTTTGATGATTTTGCTAGGAAGTCTTTTTATCTCCAATACTATATATAACAATTATACAAGTGTAATATGTCACAAGTTATTATAACTAAATAATAACATTTATCATTACAACATTGAAAGAAAGTAAGTTTTTACTCACAAAATAGAAAATTATTGTTTGTCAATATTTCTTTTAATCTAATAGTAAATAAATGCCTCTGCACCATTCCAATACTTATCCGACAAGCGATTTGATAAATGTATTCAACTTTTATTTATAGATATTGTATCACTGAACAGGAAGATAATAGCTTTAGGTGGAATAAAGTGTTGTGACTAATATTTAAGATGTACCCTAAATTCATTGTATCACTCTAACTTTGAAGGGTAGGGTCCTATCCCATTTGAGATATTTTTGTAGTTACATTTTTACCTAATTTGTCCATGCTAATCATTTGCTTCGTGCAAAAATTTCAGCAGCATCACCTCATGGTTCTCCAAGTGTGTAAACTATACATCTGTATAGTTTATACCTAGAGAACAGTTAGGATACCAAGATATTCCCACAATATCAAATAAGAGTTAGATAAATTGCTAATAACAACTACAGAACATATCTCAAATTGTCCAATTTCTCAGGACAATTCAAGGGTTGGTTGATGTATAGAGAACAACCAACCTTTGAACAGGTTTAAGCTTATAATATAAATACAAATGCAATTCTATTTAAAATTATTATAAAAATAGATTTACAATAATTAAAAATAAAGATACAACATTTTATAAGAATCATTATTTAACCATCAGCATTGTTATTTAAGTGTCTTATGATTAAAAATTAATAATTTTTTTAAATATCCATAACAATTATTATGTTTCACAATAAATTTATGGGAATTCAAATGTGTAACCTACTCTACTATATGTATAAGGTGCACAATTCAACATCTCTAAAGAGACGTACATTTTATGAGTGCTTATAAATTATCATACGAGGAAAATTTTTCGATTTCTATTATTATAAGGTCATTTTGATGATTTTGCTAGGAAGTCTTTTTATCTCCAATACTATATATAACAATTATACAAGTGTAATATGTCACAAGTTATTATAACTAAATAATAACATTTATCATTACAACATTGAAAGAAAGTAAGTTTTTACTCACAAAATAGAAAATTATTGTTTGTCAATATTTCTTTTAATCTAATAGTAAACAAATTAAATAATTTTTATCATTTTAATATTTTATAATTCTATTCTTTTCATTTAAATTTAAGCAAATTCTAAGAAGATTTAAAATAAATAACTCCGAATTAATATCCAAGAGATTATAGTATTAGTAGATTTAGTTTAAATTTTTTTTCATCATATAGTTATTGTTAATTTCATAAGTTATTCACTAATGTAATGTTATTGTAATTTTAGCTATTATAATTAGGTACATAACATATAATTTCTCAAAATAGTATTGAGAAATATTTCATAATTTTAAAAACTTATATTCCTTAGTTTGAAAATTAATATTTAATCCAAGAAAAAAAAATCATATTACATAGTGGTTGAAATTGTTGATTGTAAAAGTAATTCACTTAATCACAAATTTGACATTGAAATTAACAAAATATAATCTTCTTTAAATAATATTAAAATATAATTTATTTTAATTGTGTGTAGGGTCTAACTTTAAAAAATAATTTTAATAAATAAATTTTAAAAATTGGTCAATTATAAATTTTACTATTTTTAAATGTAAAAAGTAAATTTAATTTATCCATAAAGGAGGTGATTTTAATGTGACCTCAAGTTTAATTGAGTTTTTCTTTTTATGTAATGTAGATAGTATAATTTGGATTGTTAGGTTCGATTTTCAAGTGGTTTAAAGTATCATTGAATTTTTCTTAATATGTGGTGTAAATAGTGTAATTTGGATTGATAAGTTTCAATTTCATTTTCAATTTTAATAAGGAAAGAGATTATATTATTATAATCTCTTATTTTAAGCTATCTTTATGTACTTATTCTAATTTTCTATGTTATATTATTTCAACAAAACTAATAATTTTGAAATTTCCTAAATTACAAGTTAAGTTTTTAATTTCATGGATAAAATATCATAACAACTCTATCTTACATTAGTCTAATAATTTAATCTACACATATATCATATAATATAAAGTTATAAAATACATGATAACAGCAAAATTTATATTTACAAATTTTATACTAAGATAAATTTATGTAAACAAATTTAATATTTACAACATACAAAATAAAATAATATGAAGTTTCATATGAAATTGAATATACTATCAATTCTATTAATTCATTGCAAACTATTAATCTCACAAATAGTATTGTATAATAAAAATACTATAAATTTTAATTCACATACCTTAATGGCAAAAATCTCACAAATAATATTGTACAAAAATTCATCGCTGAAGGCATGCCTAATTTTCGAGATTGACCTTCAGCGGGGACTTTTGTTGTCGCTAAAAGGCAAAGCCTTTATCAACGACATATGTCATCGCTGAAGGTCTGCCTAAAAAATTAGGATGACCTTTAGCGATAACAAATGTCGTCGTTGAAAGGTTTACCCTACAACGATGACACATGTCATTGCTAAAGGTCTTTCACAGTTTTTGAGGCAGACCTTCAGCGACGACATGTGTCATCGATGAAGGCTTTATCTTTTAGTGATGACAAAAGTCGTCGCTAAAGGTTGAAAATCTTGCTAAAATTTCTTTTAGGTCTTTAGTGATGACAATTGTCATCGCTAATGCCTTTGTTTTCCCATCGAATTTTTTTTACACTTCGCCGACGATGTTGTCATCGGAGAAACTTTTAGTGACGATCAAAATTTTGTCGTCATTAAAAGTGTCATCATTGTTGTTTCTTTTTCTAGTTGTGATTTGGCCATAAATCTTCTTCCTCATTTTTATTTTCATTTTTCACTATTATATATTATATGCAAGTAGTGCTCAAAATTTTGAAATTTCTACATGAGATAGAGTATGAATAAAAAAATAAAAATAGAAATATGAATATAACACTATTATTTTACTTTTATCTAATATAAAATAATAATTTTATTCTTGCATTTAAAAATAAATATGAAAATATATACTTTTTAATAAAAGAAAGATGTTGATAGTACAACTCTATTTTCTTATAAAAATGTGAGAGTAAAAATAAAAGGTAAAATGTGATAATATCAAGGGTCGCAAACACACAAGCACATGTAGTATTACATTCATACAAAACAAAATATTACAAAGGAGAAAAACTTATCATAAATCAATACAAATACAATTAAATCTTCGATATATGAAGAAAGAAATTGAAAAGAAATGATAGAAAAGAGGGGGAGAGAGATAGGGAGATATATATATATATATATATATATATATATATATATATATATATAGAGAGAGAGAGAGAGAGAGAGAGAGAGAGAGAGAGAGAGAAAGAGAGAAGGTGAGATAAAATACTTTAGTTAGTCAAAGAAGCTGAGTCTTGCCATAGAGAATGGAGAAAAATTGCATCGAAAATGGGGGAAGGGGACAATGTTGTGAATTGATATATGGTGAGTCTAAAGCTACGACATTCAAAATATCTTCGTTTTAGACTTAAATGAAATTCTTGATCTATTGAGTGTGCTAGCTGTGGCACCTTATTTTCTCACAAGCTAAAATGATGACGTTTTAGGCTTACAATGATGATATTATCATGGCTTTAAAGGCAGTTGGTCAACAATTCTTACCTCATAAATTAAAAGTTCAATGTTGTTGTTTTGGGGTTACTAGCATAAAACAGGTGCCCTTAATTCCTCCACAGCAATAAATTAAGCTAAAGTGATGATAATTATCCCTACTTTAGAGCTCAAATTTTTTTGGACTTTATAGTGGGGACAAATGTCATGGCTCTCTATAGTTGCCTGCCAAAAGAAAAATGCGCCATTCTTCCCACACTCTCTCTCTCTCTCTCTGTCTTTCTTGCCAATAAAATGATGACAACTATTGACGCTTTAGAGTTCAGATTTTTTTTTTCCTCCAAGAAAAGCGCATGCAATTCTTCTCGCCACTAATTTTAGGCCAATAAAGGGTTAAAATACCGAAATACGTTTATTTCATAAACTATTTTTTGCTTTACCGTAGTTTCGAAACTATTTACCAAAATACATAAGGTGCCACACTGTATGGCGTCATCGGCCATTGAAGACGCTTTTCAACATGGCGCCTTCGCTGCAGCGAATTTCGCTGCTGGGAGGCGCCATTTCACTGTGCGCCTCCCCAGCAAACTTAAGTTTATAACTTAAGTTGGGGCTGGGAGGCGCCAAGTGAAATGGCGCCTCCACAGCCATATTTTTTAAATTAATTAAGTTTTATAAATTTATATATTTATTTATATAATTTTTATTTTATTATTATTTATAATAAAATTATAATTTTTAAAATATAACTAATTATATTTTATGATATTATTTATATATATTATAATTTAAAATTAAGATATAATTATATTAAAATTAAATTAATTATATTTTATAAAAAATATTTAGATTTATATTATAAATAGTGTAGATTGTAAATTAATAAAAATATTTGAAAAAAAATTATATATTTTAAAATTTATATATAAAAAATTACTTTATTAATAATTTGAAAAGATAGTAATCCTTATATAAAAAATTTGAAAAAAATTTATATATTTTAAAATTTATATAAATAAATTTGAAAAGATAGTAATTTATATATAAAAAAATTTTAAAAAAATTTATATATTTTAAAATTTATATATAAAATATTTGAAAAAGATAGTAATTTATATATATATTTTAAAAAAATTTTAAAAAATTTGAAATTTTTTTGAAAATATAGTAATTTATATATTTTATAAATAATTTTTTATATATAAATTACTATCTTTTCAATTTTTTTTCAAATTTATCCTTATATTTTTATTAATTTATAATCTACATTATTTATAATATAAATCTAAATATTTTTTTATAAAATATAATTAATTTAATTTTAATATAATTATATCTTAATTTTAAATTATAATATATATAAATAATATCATAAAATATAATTAATTATATTTTAAAAATTATAATTTTATTATAAATAATAATAAAATAAAAATTATATAAATAAATATATAAATTTATAAACTTAATTAATTTAAAAAATGGGGCTATGGAGGCGCCATTTCACTTGGCGCCTCCCAGCCCCAACTTAAGTTATAAACTTAAGTTTGCTGGGCAGGCGCCAAGTGAAATGGTGCCTCTCAGCAGCGAAATTTGCTGCGAACGCTGCAGTGAAGGCGCCATGTTGAAAGGCGCCTTCAGCGGCCCTTCAACAGCCGATGACGCCATATAATGTGGCGCCCTGCGTATTTTGATAAATAGTTTCGAAACTACGGTAAAATGAAAAATAGTTTATGAAATAAACGTATTTTGATATTTTAACCCCAATAAAGCCGTATACATGTGTGTTGTTGCTTTAAAGTATGTATCTTGTGGTTAAAAAATATAGTATTTTATATCTATACTACTTAGTTGTGATGAATTATAAATAATAGGAGTGAATAGTAAACTAAAATTTCATGATGTAGATAAAAGACAAGATATAATACATAAGCTTAAATTAATTAATTTAATTAGAATTTTAACTTATTTAAAATATTTTGTAATAAAAATAAAACAAATAATTTTATATTTATACAATCCACTTATTTGGTGTTTGAAATGTATATAATTGGAGTAAATAAAAATAAATGAAATAGTGGATGACCTGTAATGCTTCAATAAAATCTCAAGTTGAAGCATATGTAATTTGAAATATAATTAATACTAAAAATTTAATATGAAAAAATATTATAAAAATTTAAATAAAAATATAGTTTCAATTCCTAATTTTTTAAAAATATGAAATGGAATATATAATTAATAAATTCAATTATAGTTTCTAAATTAAATTTTTAATAATTATAATAAAAATATTATTTCTAAACAGACGAAAAGTAACATTAAATTATATCACAATAAATTTAAAAAATTTAAAAAAATATAATAAATTAATCGTATTAGAAAAAAGATCAATAAAAAATGAAAGAAAAGCACCGGAAAGCAGGAATATTTTTTCTAATAGGGTGATACCTGCAAAATTGAATAAAAAAAATAGAAAAGCAAAGAATCTCCACTGCCCAAAAGGCGCTGTATTGCTGGTAGGAAAGGGGAAAGGGGTTAATGAAATGTTATTATTTTATCAATTCATAATTTTCATTTCTGCCATTGTTCTTTAATGTGTATACACTATAACAATTTGGGGATATACAAATGACATCTATATAGAAGACAAAGTTTCGGTCATCTATATAGACCCTTAGAAATTTAATTAATTTTTTTAATTTAAAAATTTATACAGACGACATTTGTTTTCTATATAGACATGTTGTTTGTCTAGACATGGGTTATATACATGATGAAATTGTCTATATAGGTCTACTAAAATGGAAACTTGAGAAGATCTATATAAATATTATCTGTATAACCCAGCTCTATACAGATCACAGGAGTAGTTGTATAGATCAATTCTATATAGATGACATTGTGGTCTATATAGACCACTCCTGTGGTCTATATAAAGCTGGGGTATACAGATAACATTGTCATCTATATAAGTCCCTACTTATATAGACCACACATGTGGGGACCTATGCAGATGACATTGTGGTCTATATAAGTCTCCTCAAATTTTCTTACCCAAGAAATTTTGAGAGGATCTATATAGACAAATTTGTCATTTGTATAGCCTTACTCTCTGTGTAGATCAAGGTTATACAAAGTACAATATTATTTGTATAGGTCAAACCTATACAGACCACACAAGTGGTCTATATAGAGTTGAGTTATACAGACTACTTGTGTAATTTGTATAGGTTACTCATATATATGTAAAATATTTTAAACTCTCTATCTAAATAGTAATATCATACTCTTTGTATAAAATTTTTTCCTATTAAATCTTATTTCACATCCTTAATGGAGAAAAAACTTTTTTTTTATTTTTTTAACTTATTTGTTTATATAAAAATTAATCATTTAAAAGTAATTTTGTAATCAAAATTGTTTCTAAGATAAAAATTATGAGTAAAATTTTTCCATTAAAAAATAACTATTAATTAGTATTCTCAATTATAAAATATCAAATTATAAGTATTTGTAAATTAATTATTTATAGTTAGCTATTTTTAAATCTATTTCTTATATGAAATCATTTCAAAAGATATCTTATCATTTCAATCATCTTAAAATTCAAATGAATGAATTACAAAAAAAAATGAAATATTTTTAAAATTATTTTGTATAAGAAATAATTTCAAATATAATTGATGATCATTATTATTTTATATTAGTGCACTAGAAAAAATTATTATAAATTAAAGTTTAATCATTATATTTAGGAATAAAAATATTATTTTCATTTTTTAGTTTGGCATTAATTTTGGTTGTAAAGTTATGTTTCAATTGTTAAATTTGTATAAGTGCACTAAAGAAATTAATAGGACAAACCTTTTTTTACCATTAATGATTTGAATGAAAAAATAATAAATAAAAAAATAACTTAACTCCATATATTTATTGAACATCAATATAATTATTAGGTATCTCCAAAGTATATAGTGATAGGAATGATAATAAAGTAGAGTTAGAGCATATCATCCTTTTTTAACCCATAATCTATTATTGAAGACAATATATCAACTTTTGCCATATCCTTTTACTAAGGATAATATTTGTATCATAATGATATTTCATAATGTTTCATAGGAGTTAAAACTACTTAACATAATTTAAAAGATATATCTCTAATAATGTACACGTCATTCTCTTGATTTTAATAATGTGATCAAATATTTTTACTTGTAATGGGATAGAGGTTGAGAAGTATCCTTTTATGTTTATTTTATGAATAAATTTATTTAATAAAATTTATTGATATATTTTTCATATATTTTCTAGCATTATATTTTAAATCTTTGAATTTAAGGAAGAGTTAATAGAGATCTTTTATTCTTTAAAGAATGTAAGAGCAAAATAATCAATACATTGATATTGAAAGATGAATAATTATTCTAATATACCATTCCTAAATTCAATGGAATTCTTAAGTATAAGAAAAAGTTTAGGCAAGTAGATTTTTTTTGTTTAATCACTCTTTTATTATTAATATGATATATAAAGACCCCTGTTACAAATATACAGGAACTTAAGGTTTTTTAGAATAATTTCTTTAGTAAGTTGAAGATCTAATTTAACTAAATTATTATACTATATATCATACATTTCAATTCTTATAGCATATTTTAAAAAAAATTAATTTTAAATCTAATTATAATTATAAAATAGATATTATGTATTAAATTTTAATACTTTTATAATTTTTTATAAAACATTAAAACTAATTTTAAATAATTTAGATTTTGTTTAGGTTTATGTACAGTTCCATTATTTATCATTAAATAATACATATATGATGTCATATATTTAAATTTATTATGAAAGGCTATTCTTAATATGTTAAAAAATAAATGTATCAAGTATCAATTAAAATAGTTAATTATATAATATATTCAATGTGAGTGTTTAAATGACTATAATTTAGATGTTTAAAATTTTTCCACAATGATTATAATTTAGATGTTTAATTACACATTTTAAAATATTAATTTTTTTTATTTATGATATATAGTATATGAAGTTAATTATAAGTATTTTGGCCAAATTGATAAGATAATGCATTAAAAGAAAGAGGAAAAGAAATGTAAAATTCTCCTTCAACTTTAAAATGGTTAGATTTTACTCTTTTTAACCTTGAAAATTTAGAAATTATCCCCTTGAGGTTGATAAAATTTGTAAATAATACACATTATCAACTTAAATAATTATTTTGTCAAATCATGTAATTTTTTATGAATTTTTCTAGTAAGAATTATAATAATGTATAATATTAAGAGGTTTTATTAATTTTTAACTTAAATAATTATTTGTATACAATTTTTATTTTATGTTAGTGGCAAATAACATAGAGTTTTTCTTAAAAAGGAAAAAAATCAATTTTTTTAAATTTTTATTTAAAAAATCAAGAAACTTTATACAAACAACATTTGTCCTCTGTATACGTTTGGGCTATAAATATGACAAGCTGGCCTATATTGATGACAATTATCGTCTGTGTAGGTATTTTTAAAATTTTTTATTCAAAAAAATTAAAAAGTTCCATACAGATAACATGTGTTCTGTATAGCCTTAATCTATACAGATAACAAACTAGTTTATATAAACGATATTTGTTATCTGTATTGGTATTTTTAAATTTTTTTATTCATAAAAAATTAAAAAACTCTATACAAACAACTTTTATATACTTTTATCGTCTGTATAGAGTTCAAATTTTCAGAAGCGGTAAAAATTTGGCACGTTAAAATTCAAAAAGCAATATAGATGATCGATAATACCTATACAGATAACTTTGTGTCATTTGTATAAATTTTGCTTATAAATTCTCACTCAAGAGCCATTTTTCTTATTTCTTCCATGCGCAAGTGGAGCTCTTCTATGGAGTTCAAGTATGCCCTTCTTTTTTCTTTATTTTTTACCATCATTTTATAATTATTTATTAATTCTTATATTTATTTTATTATATATTCTGATTATATTATTGCATTATTGTTTAAAATTTCTAATTGTTGCTTTGCAATTTTAATCATATATGTTAGAAAAATTTACACACTGAATTTCTTTAATAGTGTTGATATAACAAAATGTATAAACTATTAATTTTTATTGTATAATGTTATATAACTATTAAATAATAACATAAACTTTCATTATATAAAACTATATAAACTATTATATAATAATATAAATTTTTATATAATATTATATAAACTATATTATAATTATATTTTTTATATAAGAATGAAAGTAAAATTATATAAATTATTAACTTTATTATATAATATTATATAAAATATTATATAATGACATCAACCTTCATTATATAAAACTTTATAAAGTATTATATAACTATATATAAACTATTGTATAATAATATAAACTATCATATAATATTATGTAAATTATTATATAATGATGTAAACTTTAATTATATATTATTATATAATATTATATAACTACAACATAAAGATATTTTCATCAAAAAATAAAAGTAAAATTATATAAGCAATTAATTTATTATATAATACTAATTAAACTATATCATAATAATATTTTTATATAAGAATAAAAGTAAAATTATATAATTAATTAATTTTATTATATAATATTATATAAACTATCACATAATTGTTTATAAACTATTATATAATAACATAAACTGTTATGCAATATTATGTAAATTATGATATAATGATGTAAACTTCAATTATATACTGTTATATAATATAATATAAACTATTATATAATGATGTAAACTTTCATTATATAAAACTTTGTAAAGCATTATATAATTGTGTATAAATTTTATATAATGATATAAACCATTATATATTATTAAATATACTATTTTATAATGATGTTAACTTCAATAATATACTAATATATAATATTATATAAATTATATCATAATGATATTTTTATATAAAAATGGAAGTAAAATTATATAAATTATTAACTTCATTATATAATAGTTATAATATTATATGAACTATTATATAATAATGTAATTTTTTTTAATATAAAACTTTATAAAGTATCATATAATTGTTTATAAACTATTATATATTGATATAAACTGTTATATAATATTATGTAAATTATTGTGCAATAATATAAACTTCAGCTATATACTATTATATAATATTATATAAGCTATATTATAATGATATTTTTTTATAAGAGTGAAAGTAAAATTATATAATTTGTTAACTTTATTATATAATATTATATAAACTATTATATAATGATTTAACTTTCATTATATAAAACTTTATAAAGTATTATTTAATTGTGTATAAACTATTATATGATATTATGTAAACTACTATATAATGAGGTAATCTTCAATTATATACTATTATATAATTTTATATAAATTATATTATAATGATATTTTTATATTAGAATGTATGTAAAATTTTATGAACTATTAACTTTGTTACGTAATTTTATACAATATTATGTAAATTATTATTTTATGATGTAAACTTTTATTTTATAAGACTTTATAACGTATATTATTGTAGATAAACTATTATATAATGATATAAATTATTATATAATATTATGCAAACTATTATATAATGATGTAAACTTTTATTATACATTATTATATAATAATATATAAATTATAGTATAATGATATTTTTATATAAGAATGAAAGTAAAATTATATAAACTTTTAACTTTTATTATATAATATTATAGTAATAATTATTTATTGACATAAACTTTCATTATATAAAACTTTTAGGTAATTGCATTTATATGTATATATATAGAGGTATATATATTTATTTACATATATATAAATATTTATATATCTAAAAATATATATATTTTGAAATAATTATTATTTTTTATTTTACATTTATAAATTTAAATATTTTAATTAGATTTAAATTCTTTTTCAATAATTATCATTCTTTAAATTATGAACACAAATTTTAACATATTAAAAAATTCAATTTGTTAAAAAAATTTTTAGAGGTTATATAGACGAAAATATCATCTGTATAGGTTCAAGCTATACAGGCAACAAGTTGGCCTATACAAATGATAAATGTTATCTATATAGCCTCGATCTATGCAACTAGTATGATTCTATACAAATGACCCAATACAAATGATAATGTCATCTATAATACCTATGTAGATGACAAATGAGTCTATATAGATGACTTTTTGTCGTCTATATAACCTTTTTTTGTAGTGGGTAGTATAATTATTAATTATGTATGAAATTATTTTCTTTTGTCTTTTTGTAAATTACCAACAGTGGGATGGATTACCACTCCAAGAATTAGAACATTTTCTTATAACTCAGTGAAAACAACATAAATATTCCAAAAATATTGAAAAGGAAAATACAAATTGTTTACCAAGAAGAATTTGTTAACGGAAGTTATAAAAATAAAATGTTATACTTTTACAATTTTGAAATAGGTTGATATAAAATTATAAAATTAGAACACTGGAATCTGCGTGTGACCTTTCAAACTAAAAAGTAAAGTTCCTGTAATTTCACAAAAATTATAGAGGAAATTAATATTTTTTCCCAATATTAAGATAAAATGTGCATAAGCACCGTATTCAAGAGACGCCGCCGCCAAGATTTTTCAAATCGGATAGACCAATGCCACTTGACTGACTTAGGATGGTAAGGGTCCCGTTTTACATTGAAAGGCCCGTTGAGGGATGGATATGAATGGATTTTTGAACGGCTTGGCAAAGCCCTATGTAATAAAAGCTGGAGAAGATGTTTTGGAGAAGCGATAGTCCGAGTCCTTCCTAGAATTTATCCTGATTATCATCCCCTTCTGGTTGATGTGTCGAGGGGAAAACATGACAATAGGAATAGGCCTTTCTCTTTTGAAGCTGCTTGGCTCCTACATGAAAACTTCAGGTGCTTCCTTGCTGAAAATTAGAAGTATGATATTCCTCTCGTCAACAAGCTTCACAATCTGCACAAATGCCTATTGATGTGGAATAAGGAGATCTTTGGCCATATTAAAAAGAAGAAGAACACTCCCTTAGCAAGAATCAAGGGAACTCAACTCGCCATGGAACGCCGAGGGAACCTGTATTTAGACTCCCTTAGAAAGAATTTACAGCAGGAGTTATCCTCTATTTTAAAGCAAGAAGAGATACTTTGGCACCAAAAATCCAGAAGCAAATGGATTAAAGATGGGGATAGGAACATTAGGCACTATCATACATAAGCAGTACAGAAGACGTCATAATAGAGTTGCTATGCTCAAAGACACCAATGAACAATGGATTGACAATCAAGAACAATTAAAGCAAATGGTGATTGATTTTTTTAGAAGCCTGTTTTGCGAATCCTCCTCCTCCTATTCATATATAAATACAACCTCTTCATTTCCTAGCATTGAGAAGCGTGGGAATAAAAAACTGGCTAGACCAGTTTCCTATACGGAAGTTCAGTGTGCTATCTTTAGTATGGGAGCAACAAAAGCTCCTGGATATGATGTCTTTCCTGCTATTTTCTACCAAACAAATTGGGAAGCTATTGGAAGTGACCTTTACAACTTTGTACGAAATTTCTTTGAAGGAAACACTAGCATCCATGAATTCAACTAAACTCTGATCACTTAATTCCCAAGTTAGATCACCTAGAATTTGTCAACCAATTTACACCAATCTCACTATGCAATGTGAATTATAAGTGCATCACGAAGGTCATAGTTAACAGACTTAAAGGTCTTATGTTGGATTTAATATCTCCGTTCCAGTCTAGTTTTGTACCTAGAAGATGCATACAAGATAACATCATCATCACTAGTGAAATAATCCACTCCATGAAAAAGAAGAGTAGAAAGAAAGCCCTCGTGGCTATTAAAATCGATTTGGAGAAAGTTTATGACAAACTGCAATGGTCCTTTATTTCAAATACACTAAAAAAGGTGGGGTTCCCAGATCATCTTCACTAAAGTATGAAATGCATTACCTCAACACGGTTAAAAATCTTGTGGAATGGATCTCAAACAGAACATTTCTTTCCATCATGAGGAGTTAGACAAGGGGATCCTGTTTCTCTTTACATTTTCATATTATGCATGGAAAAACTCTCCCACCTAATTATGGATGAAGACAATAATGGTAATTGGAAGCCTCTCACTGCTGGTGGAAGGCGACCTAAGATTTCTCACCTGTTATTTGCTAATGATTTATTACTGTTCTCTAAAGCCTCCAAAGATCAAATAGATTGCATCTGGCGAAGCTTGAACAAATTCTGCAGTGCATCAGGACAAAGGGTAAACCACCTAAAAACCAAGATTCTCTTCTTCAAGAACACTGATCTATAACTTATCAAAGAGATCACTGAAGCCAGCGGATTCACACAAACCCAGAATTTGGGAAATCATCTCGAAATTCATATTATATTGGAAGGTACCAACAAGAGAAAAAACGAGGAAATCTCAACCAAAGTAAAGAATAAACTGACAGGATGGCAAACAAAATCTCTTTCTATGGCAGGAAGAATAACTCTGGCTAGCTCTGTCCTTGCTAGTATTCTTGTTTATACTATGCACATGGCTAGATTACCCAAAGAAGTTTGCCTAGACATTGAGAAGCTACAAAGGAATTTTATATAGGACCATGAAGCCACCACTCGAAAAACTCATAGTAAGCTGGAAAAAAATTTGCCAACCAAGAAGCTCAGGGGGTCCGGGTTTTCGTAACCTGGAAAAAATGAACTCAACCTGCTTAATGAAGAACTGTTACAAAATATACTCCGGTGACTAGAGTTTATGGACTCAAATTCTACAAGGAAAATTTGGACAGAGAGGGGACTGGCCTTTAAATCTCAAGTCTCGGAAGGGAGACTCAGCAGTATGGAGAGCAATTGTATCTGTTCAAGGCTACATGAAGGGAGAGATGAAATGGCAGATCGGCAATGGATAACAAATTAGCTTCTGGAATGACCGCTGGACTAACCTGGAGCATCCGCTGCTACACTATTCTATGGCTTCTCTCACGCAGGACCAAATCCGTATGACAGTCAATGAATTCATATTTGATTGTGATTGGGACTGGCCGTTATTTCGCAGCCTTTTCCCTATGAACCTACTCAATCAGATTCAGTCTATATATCCTCCCTCGATAGCTGCTAGATGAGGTTCCTAGCCTCCTACATCTGGTCATTTTCAAGTAATAGCATTTTCTCAACGTCTTCTGCTTACTTCCTTTTGGCAGCAGCCGACTGGAGTGATCAAGACGTAGTCTGGACACGTATATGGAGAATCCCAGTCCCACAATGAATCTGCTGTTTTCTCTGGCAAACATACCACAACATTCTTATCACTAATTAGAGGAACAGTAAATGGAGCCCGGATACGAAATCTTGCCACCTCTGCCGAGACAAAACTAAAACAATTTCACTTGTACTCCGTGACTATCCCGAAGCATGGAAGACATGGCAGCAGCTGGTTGATCCCAAGTGTTTGACTGAATTCAGGCTTCTTGATCTCTCGTAATGGTTTAAACTTAACCTCTCTAAACAGTTGAGCATGAATACACTTTGGCAAGATAATTGGCGTGTGTTCTGGGCCATCAGCACTTGGTGGAAATGGCGCAACCAGGAAATGCATCAAAAAGAATATATAAGACCAGCTAATCCAATCATGTTAATTATTTCTTATGCTGTCCGAGTAGTCCATGATACAGACAGCTCCAATCGAGATGAATGTAGGAAAGTTGGAAGTGTTGAAGTCAGTTGGAACCCCCGCCAAGTGATTGGGTAAAAATAAATTCAGTGGGAGCAGTTCAATAGCATAATAGATCAGCTGGCTGTGGTGGAGTTATAAGGGATTCATTAGGGAAATGGCTGATGGGATTTGCTAGACCTCTCGGCTATTGCACTTCTTATGTAGCTGAGTGTTGGGGGTGATCTGCGGACTTCAAATAGCTTAGCAATTAGGTTTTTGCGAAGTTCTATTAGAAAGTGATTCTAAATCATTAATTTTTAATTTATCAAACCCCACTCACAGAGGTAAGCCCTTGATACAGATCATTCATGATTTGATTTGCCTAGACTAGGATGTTATCATTTCTCATAACTATAGAGAAGAAAACTCTTGTGCTAACTGTTTGGCCGAATTCAATATCTCTTTAGGTCTGGGAACTCATCTCTTCAATGTACCTCCTGCCCAGATATCCCTTTTGGTTTATGCTGATGTGCTAGGAGTCTCTAAGACTCGGGATGTAATATTTGATTAGTTGTTCTTTTTCTTCGGCCTTCACCCCCTTTATTTCACCAAAAACAAAATAAAATAAAATGTGCTTAAGATAATAGTGTTGAAGCTATCCATTTTTTGTGGAGCTTGAAGTTGCAATGCTTTTTTTTTTTTTTCCCATTGAAGTTGTAATTTATGCTTAATAATATATTTAAAGCTCAGCCTCCAATCATTGAACCTTTCATTTATTATTCCAAATTGTGAACAAATTCAAATAGTAGTTCTTAAAATTTGCATTCAACGAAAAAAAAATGTTGACTAGTTTATTTTTACTAGCACTTTCTCTGTGAATCTAACAATAGCCAAAAACAATCCATCTAATGCCTAATAGTTCCTGCCAAAAGTCATTACTAAAACTCATTAGTGGTGATAAATTATCTTTTAAACATGCATGAAATCATTACATATTAAAAAATTTAAAGTGCACAGATAATTATTGTGTAATCAATTTTCATGGACAAATTTGTAAAATATAGATATGACCTATTATCGCTAATATGAAATAATTAAAATCATTCAAAGTCTGATTATACCTTACGTACAATGAGTATTATCCTGATATAAACTTGACAAAGGCTTCATTTAATTTTTGAAAGACATTTTTCATGATAAGATCTCATTTACTTTTATTGCACCTTGGTTGATAGTTTTTGACAAGTGTGTAAATAATTGGAGTCTAGCAAAATGATTCGGCCATAAATGATCAGGACAAAAGGTATGACATCATCTAAGGAAAGGGGAAGGTTGACTGTAAAAGGGGATATTTTGTTAAGAGAAGTCAATTATATGTTTTCCAGGGAAGGCACAAAATAAAAGGTGGTCGAAATAGTTAGCGACAAGCTAATAAAGTAGTTAAGGGGAATGGATAAAAATGTCATTTAGATACCCATGAATGTCTAACAGTTGCCCAAAGAATTAGGTAATTGCCCTTAAAACAAGTAACTGTTCGATCCTTGTAATATGAAAAGGACAAAGGAAATAGCGAAGCGATCATTTTTGGCCAAAATTGGTACTAAAAGCACATATATCAATACATTTTGTTCATTACTTGCAACTGGCCATGTGAATGTCTATCAGATGCCCTAATAATCTGGTAACTGCTCTCAAAACAAGTAACTATTTTGATCCTTGTAATAGGACAAAGGCAATACCAAAGGGATCTTTTTTTGGCCAAAATTGCTCTTGAGAGCACATATACTAACGAACTTGTGTTCATTACTTGTAGCACTTTGCTACCATTTGCTACTTAATTTCCTGCAATCCTTTTTAATTTTTACACTAATCTTCGAGTATGAGCAAGGATAGTTTCCAAATCACATCCCTTTTTTCCCCTTGTTTAACGTACTATATCCTATTTTATGACTCTCAAGGGTTGCTAGCAGATTATTGCTTAAATTGTAACTTTTTTGGAAGTGTTTATATATTATTGGCATCATTAGATAATTATGTCCCTTTTACCAATGTTATTCATTATTCTTTTGTATCATATTAACTATCTTTAGATCTTCACTAGTAAACTGAAAAGGCTCTGTTATCCAAATTAAAGGTCTAATTCATCCATTTTGATTTTTTATTAAAACAAATTGACCCACTTGGTGGGACTCAATTAAGGTACATGATTTTGATGCTATTTCTTTATATGATTAAGCAGTTGTACCATATTACTACCTTTATTCATGAACACCAATATGGTGTTAACTTTTAGCATTGCTCATGAAAACCTTTTGTTCAATGAAGGACTACTTGAGAATGTTAGTTGACCACAATTAGAATTAATATCGAAAATTTAGTTCCTATAGATAAGAAGCTAAATGTAAATACTTAAAATAACCCTATGCTAAACATGGCATAAAATATAGGTAATTAAAATAACATTAGGCCAAACAATAGTAAATCTTAACAAATTCAAAATCTTCAAAATTTGTAAAATGCAATAAACCAAAATTAAAATCCAAAGAATGATTGTTGAAATAATGAGCAGGCCACACAAAACCAAAATAATAAGGCCTTAAGAAATAATAATAGATTGAACAATAGCCAAGGATATAATACTACAGGCATAGTGGATTGCATGCTAGGATGCCTTATGGCATGCCCATAATTGATGAAAATAATAAGGTCATTTCTCACAAAGGCCAAAATTTGTAGGCTAAAAGAGTTATTTCCCAACATCTAAAAGTTATTGAGAATAATGGACATAACGAACTTGCTTTTTAGAATGCGGTTGCCATAAGACAACAAATGGATGAGAGCAACCATGAGATAGTGTACATGCTTTCATGGAACAAAGCTACCATATTAAGGCTAATTATTAATGAAATGGCCATTGGGCAAGAATGAATGAAGAGGATGGCTTATCATCTTGAAACACAACATGACAAAGAATAACAGAAGTTAATAAAGGAAGAATTTGAGATAGAATTGAAATCTAAGTATAATGAAAACAAAAGACTAGAATTAGAAGATGGTCATATAAGATTTTCTAGGTGTGGTGGACTGGTAAGAAGGGCTTGAATGAATGGATCCTAAAATAGAAGTACATGAGAGAATGTTTAACAATCAAACAAATGTGCATTGAATCAGCAGAATATTCACCAAATCCAAAAAGATTAGAAGCAAAATATGCAAGTCTTGGTCAAAAGATTGTTGAACTCACTGGGAGCCCAAGGATCATATCCAACCTATTAAGGAGCATTCCTAGAATGGATGCACAAAATCAAACTTCTTGGAGGTTTCAAAATGTTGAAATTTACAATAATCTTTTGTAAAGATAACTAATTGACCATTGAGCATGTTGCTTACTTCATAATTGAGTACAAGGAATTGACAAGGAATGGATTCCTAAAATTAAAACATTTCTCTCTAAACTTAGACTACTTTCTCCTAACATTTAGGGGTTCCACTTAACTTAATTATTTCTTGAACGCAAATGAAGAGGATGTTCCATGATTAATTTTATTGGTGAGAAACTAAGATGAATTTAGCTAACTTAATGAATCTCTACAAAAGTCTATTGGAGTTAGGTAAGGATTACTATTTCATTTTGACAAGTGCAAAGTAAATGCTTTACCCAAATCCCCAAAAATGAGATGACTAAGATAGGAATGGTAAGTTTTGATTATGTCATTCAAAAGAAATTGATCAATCAAAATATCACCAATATTGCTTGGATTGTTAAAAAAAGTACGACAAATAAAGCAATTCCAAAGAGAAAAGGATAAAAAATTAGAAATGACTAATTTTAGGAAAGAAAGAATGGCTTACATTGAAACAAACAAGGCTAATGAAGATAGTGATATCAAAGTTCATATGGTTAAACTCAAACCTAGCCTACCTTACATTTGCTTTTTATTGGAAAATGCAAAAAGTAATGATAAAATGGATCATGTTAATAAAAAGATCTATTCATTTGATTTGAACAAGGCCAATCAAATATTTCACTTTTTGCTAAAAGATAACTAGATAAAATTATTCGAAAGTCATAGAATTTTGTCTAATAGTGAAATAAAAGGTGGAAATGTTGCAAATATCGCAATATATATTTGACCATATTACTAATAATTGTGTCTACTTCAAGGAAGTGATTGAAAAAGTAATCAAGCTAGGAAAGCCCAAATTCATTGATAAGGGCAAAGAAATGATAATCGACAAGGATCATTTTCCAACAAGGTCAAATTACATAGAACCAAGCCATGACTTCAACTTGTTTAATTTGGAAACCAATGTGGTTGCATGTTATGAACTAGAAGAAACTAAGGCTACCTTGGTTGGCCTAAAAGCTATGATAAGGGCTCACTATGAACCCTTTAATTATGACTTGTTCAATATAAAAATTAATATGATAACTTACTATGAATATGGTGACTCATTAGATGTAGCTTTCTTTCTTAAGGTATATCTATATGAGAGAGAGTCAAACACCAATTTTGTTAAAAGAATACATTATAAAGAAAGAGTATTAAAAATATGATCTCAATGTGAAAAATATTATAATGAACTGAGCTAGAGTTAAAAAATTAGCTGATGAAGGAATAAAGGTCATGAAAAAGGTTAAAGAGTTTAAGCATCAAAAGGGTAGAGAAAAATATATTTTTCAAAGGTTAGACTTTTGCTAGTAAAAAAAAGACACTAGGATCCAAATCAACACAATAAAGGCAAGAGGAGATTGTCCTAAGAGAAAATAGGTTAAAAGTAAGCCTTGACATGATAAAAGCAGACCAGATCTATTGGAATGTGGGAATAAATATTATAGTCCTCAATATGAGAGGCCTATTCCGATAAGGAGCAAAAAGAGGCAAATGCAAAGGCAAATTGCACACAAAATGAAGGAAAGAGAATGCCACCAACAAGCAATGTCTTCTAGTATAAGAGAGTTGAATGAAACTAAAAAGGAAGAGAAAAAGAAGGATAGTATTTTATCCTAACTCAAGACCCAAGGTTCAAAAATGGATCTTGATGCAAATGTAGAATAATAATACCTCTAACTTTTTTGTAATACCCCAAGTTAAAATCTAAATTTTTATAAATTTTCATGCTTATGAATAATTATTTATTTATTCGATTAAAATGTGATTTTAAACTTATTTTCCATATTTAAAGTTTAGGAATATTAAGAATAATATTTATAATAATTTTTTAAATATACTTATTTTTATATGGTCAAAACTAATTTGAAGTTTGTTTAAATAATTTTTGCCAGGAATGAAATAATTTATTTGTATTTGGTTAATTAGAGAGAAATTTGTATTGGCCTATCCTTAACTAAGTTAGGCAGTCATTATATATATTATAATACAAGATACATATAGTAGGATATAATAGATGTGGGACCTATCTACTAATACTTCCCTTCAAGCTGGGCTATAGATATCAATCATGCCTAACTTGTTATAAATTTCGTTAACCTATTTTCCTGGAAGAGCTTTAATAAATAAATTAACTAATTGTTCCCCTATTTTAATATTTTTAAGATTGATAACCCCTTCTTGTAACTTTTTTCGAATAAAATGACAGTTAACCTCTCCATACTTAGTTCGTTCATGAAAAATTGGGTTTGAGGCAATGTGAGTAGCAACTCAATTGTCACACCACAATTGTATAATCTCATGAGTCTTGATGTCAAGTTGTTGAAGAAGGTAATTAACCCATACAAGTTTAGACGTAGTATAAGCCATAATTCGGTATTCAAACTCTACACTACAGCAAGATACAACTGCTTGTTTCTTACTTTTTCATAACACAAGGTTTCCTCTAACAAACACACAATACCTAAAAGTTGATCTCTGATCTATAGGACATCTTACCCAGTCTGCATCTGAAAAAGTCTCCACTCTGCAATTACCATAATTTTTATATAAGACTCTTTGACCAGGTGCCTTCTTCAAGTACATCTACTAATTTCCTGTATCGCTTAGGATCTTTAAGTAATTCCTCATCTTCTGGATTAAGCTTAATATTTATAATCATAGAGTTTTCACACGGTTTAGCACCAATCATTCCTATTTTACTCAAGAGATCAAGCACATATTTTCTTTAAGATAAGAAAATTTCTTTCTACCCTCGGGCAATTTCAATACCTAAGAAATATTGAAGTGCTCCTAGGTCCTTAGTCTGAAAGTTAGCTTAAAGAAAAGCTTTCAATTATGAGAGCCCCAATTTGTTACTCCTTATGATTACAATATCATCAACATATATAGCCAGAAGAATACATCCCTAATTAAACTACTTATAGAATACAGAGTGATCATGATCATATTTCTTCATTTTGAGTTCTATCACTACTTCATTGAATCCTCTAAATTAAGATCAAGGAGATTGTTTTAACCCATATAATAATTTTTTTAAATATAGTACCTTATCACACTCCCCTTAAGCAACAAACCCAAGCAATTGGTCCATATACACCTCCTTATTCAAATCTCTATGTAAAAAGTATTTTTAATATCTAATTAATGAAGAGACTAGTCATGAGTAGCAACAAGAGAAATGAGTTAATGAAAAAAAGTAATCTTGGCCATAGGTGAAAGAATCCTTGAATAATCAATACCATAGGTCTGAGCATATCCTTTAGCGACTAAATGTGCTTTCAAACAAGCAATAAAAACCATCCGAATTCAATTTGATTATAAATCCCCATTTGTAACTAATGGATTATTTACCATCAGGTAAAGGTACAAGATCACATGTGTGATTAGCTTTAAAAGCCATCATTTCTTCCTCTATAGCAACATGCCACCCATTATGAGAAAGAGTTTGAAAATAGAACTTAAGAACAGTAATAAAATCTAAAGAAGTAATTAAAGATTGAGAAGAAGCAGGTAAAGAAGAATAAGATACGTACATAGAGATGGAATAAGGGTGGTGAGTTACCTTTTTGAGTACAAGTACAAGTGCTTTTTGAATGAGCAATAAGAAGATCCAAATCGAAAGACATAGGAGGAAGATCTAATGAGGAAGAAGCTAGTAAAGGAGATGAAGCTGACGGACCATGGGAAATCGAGTATAGATTATATGGTTTTTGCATGGCTAGTTGAGGAGCTACTGGTAGTACTTGTACTCTATAAGAACAAACAAACTGAATGGGAGGTCAAACCAAATTTCATGGTGAAGGAACTTATGAATCTAGTGAGGGAGAAGGTTCAAGAAAGTATTCATCAACATGATCTGAATCTAGTAAGGGGAAGGAAGATAGAGAAGGCCTAAAGAATAGGGTAGACTTAAAAAATGAAACATTAGAAGATATAATGTAATGATTTAACTCAAGAGAAAAACATCGATATCATTTTTTAGTATGAGAATAGCAAAAAAAAATACATTTCAAAGATCGACGATCCAATTTAGATACTTGAGGATGGTGATTATGAACAAAATTGATGCACCTAAAAATACATGGGGAAATAGGAAAGAAGGGCTTAGAAGGAAACAAAATAGAAACGGGTACCTAACCACCAAGAATGGAAGAAGGTATGCGATTGATGAGAAAACAGGCTGTAGAAATAGCATCTGGCCAAAAAACTTTAAGAACTTTTATTTCAAATAAAAGGGCTCAAGAAACCTCCAATAAATGTTAATTTTTTTATTTAGCTACTCTATTTTGTTATGGAGTGATAGCATAGGAAGACTAATGAATTATATTATGTTGGGACAAATAAACTGAAAACTATGTAGAGAAAAACTCTTTAGCATTATTACTTCAAAAATTATGAATAGTTATCTAAAATTGATTTATAACATTAACATGAAAAGTACAAAAAACATTAAACAACTTTGAACAATTTTTTATTAAATAGATCCAAGTCATTCTTGAATAATCATGCATAAAAGACATAGAGTAATGAAAACCAAACTTTGAAATAACTAAGCTCAGAACTGGATAAGATCTGCTCTCATGCTATGCTAAACTTAATAGGTAAACATATCAAATAACACAACGCAACTAGTTGTTCTTGCTAAGAACACATTGCATTAACATCACTAGTAATAGGCAGCAGAGAATTCCATTGTTCATAAATACGATTGAACTCGGTATAAATTTCAGCATTAGTCTTACCTTTCTCATCTGATTGAAACAAGGACACAATCAGATCATATACCTAATTTAGATTCTCCTTTTTCAAACATGGACTTTCAATAGACTTCTATAAATCCTTAATAGTATGAAAATGAGTTGTGTTATCTTCGACTTCAATAGCTAAAGTATTACAAACCAACCTGAACAACTAATGATCTTTTATGATCTATTGTTAGTTTGGATCTTCAATAAATGGTTCTTAAGTAAGGTGATGTATTATACAAACTTCATCAAAATAATATTCAATTGCTCTTTTCCAAGTAACATATTGTCACCCTCCAATATCTAACTTCTGCTTTGTTATTTTTCCACTTACTGCTAATAATTTTTAAAAATTAGATCTAAGTTCTCTGCTTGAATTTTCTAAACTATTAGGACCCCTAGGATTGCTTGTGAAATCAGAACCAGTATCCACGATGAATTAATTTATCTAGCTAGCACAACAGAAAACTAAATTTTTTTTTTCTAAAAAATAGAAAATACTACTTGGAGACATAGAACTATAAAACTAACCTTATAGAACCTTTCAAAGTCCTCCAAAATAATGTCAAACAGAAGATTATCGCTTGCTAATGGTCCATGTGCCTCCATACACCAATGCGTGTGATGCCATGCACTGCCTAGTTAGGATTGTGTCATCCTAATTTATTATTCGGTATACTCAAACCTCCCCTTTTTTATTTTTTTAATTGGACTTATAGCGGGGATAAGAGTCGCTGGTGAAATCAAAATTTAAAATTTTTTTAATTTTGAAAATATTTTCTATGATGACTTTGTCATCGTTGAAAGGCATACTTTTTGCGATAATAAATTGTCATTGATGTTGGAGGCTTCACCTACGGATCTATGTCGACAACATTTTAACTGATAACTTTTGTATTTAGCGACAACTGAACTTTCTACACCGATAATAATTGTTGTTGCTAAAGGTCTTTTTTGCTTTAATATATTATCTAAAACCCCTTTTCTATAGGTGAGAAAGTGCAACACTAAATCTCTTTGATGGGGAAAGGAAAATTGAAGTTAGGTTTTAATAAGGTAGGGATCCTACTTAATAACAGAACCAAGTCATGGATCATGTTCATCATAGGATCCATATCCATTAAAAAGATGTGTTGGATTTTAGTACTATTATGACCCATTTATTTTTATGTACGATTAGAGGTTTAATTAACATCAATATGTCTATTTATAAATTATGATGGGTGCTCAAAGTATAAACAATCTCTTACTTAGACATACATAATTTATAAGTAGTGATCACTGAAATACTAATGCTAATACAGAAGTAATAAGTCAAGATTACATACATTTAATAACACAAAAATGTGATATCTAAAGGGATATTAACACTAAAAATACTAAATGCCTATATCTTGTTGACCAATACAACCAATAATTTCAAAATATACACTATAAGATTTGCATGACTTTAATATGACTTTATATAAACCTTTGCACAAAAAGTTCCAACATCCATCTAAGATGCTTAATGGGAATTGAAATTTTCAATATAATAGTAAGATAGTACCTAAATGTATCTAATCACACATCATACTCTAAAATGTGCACAAATTGTACAACGACAACATAAATATCTTATCATGAGTATTTCAATAATATTCTTCTCAAAATAACAATAAGTTCATATAAACTTATCACTAACCCAAAACATTTAAAAGCTAATGCAAATCCATTTTATTCATATGGTCATGCTTTATATTTGCTTCTAAACCTTTGATTAGTAGATCTACAAGCATACAATTTGTGAAAAATAAGTATTATGCTTGCATATCTTCATTCTCTTACAAATTTATACCTTTAATTGAAGTCTTTTATATAGCAAAATTTATTATTACTTAGATAGAAGACCATTGTAGTAACATTATTATGACAAAAAGTCTATTATGACCAGATGACCAAAAACTTTTAACCTTTTAACTTGATATATGCGACATTCCTCATCACTTAGAAAATATTTGAGCCAAATAAACTTAATCCTTCTAAATCAACAAACAAACAAGATATCATATTGACATAACATGTTGGGCCCTGTCTAATGTTAATGTCATCATTGACTAGTTAAACATCATCATAGTGTAGAAGTAGAATTACAAAAATGTCTATACTTATCATCATACATTGGTTTTCATTCTTGTCCTCAAATCCAAAAGAAATTACAATCTTATTAAGATACAACTCTATAGATGGACATCTTTATTTTACCCTCTTGAATTTTATCAAGCTATCATGTTACAAGTTAGGAAGGTCATTTTGATTTCTGATGAACACAACTCTCACAAAAATGAGCTACTTTACACCATAATGATCTAGAATAAGTTTTAAAAGGTCAGGAAAGAGAAATTTTTTAACAATCCATGCCTTTTTTCTAAATGTAATCCTTGATTAACAATTGACTTGATCATGAACCTATAGATTCATTTAAGTATTCCCTTTTAAGCATAAAATAACACTTAGTTTTGAATTGACTAGTTGTTTATAAGTAGTTCAACTTGTTCCCAAATTCATAACTATTTTGCTTCACTAACTACACTAGATCAAAAACATAGGATGATGAAATTGGTTAACTTTTACCTTTTATGGCATCTTATAACTCCCATTATCCAAGGACATCTTCTAAATGGATTGTTAAAACTAAGGCCTAGAGATGGTTTAGGGTTAGATTTAGAAGTAGATTTTGTAATATGCCAATACAACCTATCAAAACATATACCAAAACAGTACAACAAAAAAACCTTTAGTGATGACAATTGTCGTCGGTGTAGAGTGCTCGATTATTGGTAAAGGGAAAAGTCATCGGTGAAAATGTCGTCGATATAGCTTCGTAAGTGAAACAACCAACATCGACAACAATTTGTCATCGCTAAAAGTATAACCTTCTACGACGACTTCATCATCGCAGAAAACATTTTCAAAATTCAAAAAATTTTGAAATTTGATTTTCAACGACAACATTGTCATCGCTATAAGTCAAAATATCATCGCTAAAAGTCACTTTCAACGATGAAAATATTGCTAGACTTTCAGCGATGACATTGTCGTCACTAAAAGTCCGAGCTTTAGCGATGAGATTGTCATCGCTGAAAGTCTAAGCTTCAACGACAATATTTTCATCTATAACGGCATGTTGTCGGCATTGAAAGTAACTTATAGTGATGACAATGTTGTCGCTAAAGATTTTTTGAATTTTTTTAAAAAAATTTGAATTGAAACTATCATTATAATTAAGTGTATTTTAAATAATATATTATATTTAACAATATAATCTAAAATATTCTTTGTTAAATTCATTTGAATTATATTTATCTTTTTTAAATTTAATTTAATGTAAATTATACAATTACAATACTTCAATAGTGCTAATAATAATGTATAACAATTTGATCTAACATAAAAAAATGATTACTCATAAAGCAATTGTATAAATAGTATTTATATGAATAAATTATATATACACAATCTATGTAAATGTGTACATATGAAAAAAATATATATATACATAATATGCTATGGGGAAGGGAGGTGGAAGTATGTCAATGCATCCTCATCAGTGCCAACACTATCATCATCATCATCTTAGCAATGAGGACAATAAAAATGATGGTGACGGCTAACAGGGACTAGGTGGCTGAACGGGAGGTGCAGTTGCAAATCTACTTGGCCTAGACAGTGTAGCAGCAACAAATCGGGGCAGTGGTAGGATAATACCCTGTTGTTTAAGAATGGAGGTGATTTCAGTAAGGTAAGTCCCAAATTGCTACTGCATCTAACGTGTTGAGTAATCTGCTGTTGCTGTTGAACCAGCTACTGAAACTGGTCTCGACTCTATTGTAACTACTACAACTCACCAACTTGAGACATGAACTATGAGCTTCCCCTAGTGCTAGAAGTGCTCATTGAATGATAGGACTGACCAGCCAGCACATGTCCAATAGCCTTCTTGTACCCTCGACGAGTGCCAAGCATCTCATCGGTGATGATAGCCTCATCTATCTGTATAGGAGTCCCAGGCAAGCTAGTGGATGATACACTAGACTGTGACTGTGCGTGCTGAGTCACTAACTCAGTCATCCTTGCCTTAAATTATTAAAAAATTCAATAATAAATATTACAAGATATATTCATAAAATTTTATTTAAAATATAAAATTTTACTAACTTACATATTGCCCCTGAGGAATCAGATGCACCCACTCCCCCGACCTATATGTGTGTTGGTTCCTAAAATTCTTGGGAACTAACTGCAGCTCACCAGTATCTCTATTTCTCTATTCATTTTTTGTTAGAGAAAAAAAAGGATGAAAATAAATAAACAATGAACAAAAAGATAGCTAACAAAATGTATATTTAAAAAGTAAACAAAAAGTTAATTTACCTTATCAAAATGATGTGTAATAATAGACTTTGACCCATGTCAATCATTCACGACCTTTTATGCTCTATTATTTGTATTCCTCCTAGAAAACTCCTTCAAATTAAAATAATAGTATTAAATTTTGATGTTTATAATTTAAATATGTGAAATAATGACTTAATCCCATAAAATATCATACTTACCCTATACTCGTTGCTATAAAAAATGTCCATGCACCTTTGCCATGCCTACGTGAGACAGATTGGGGCACACAACGTCTAGCATGATCTAAATCATAGTCCTGGTCCCGATCACCCCCATGCTCTAAAAAATGCTTGTTCAACCTGTAATCTTAATCTCTGTATAGGTCTGCAGCAATCGCATCAAACCAAAGATCACTCTAACCCAATTACCCTCAAATATTCCCTGGAACTCGAAGTAGGACTGCATTAGAAGACATTTAATAAATTTGTGAGCAATATATTTAGAAATTTAAATCTCAAAAGGATTAATTCAACAAATTGAGGAGATAAATACTTATGCAAACCTCTTGCACAACTTTATCTCGGATCTGCTGAGATATAGCCTGTCATGACTTATAACATGGCGGCACTTAGGCTCGAATCATGCTACCAATATCATGAGGGAGGTGGCTAGCATTCTCACCTATCGCATGCCATGTACTAGTCATATCAAACAGTATAGGCATCGGTCTCCCCCTACCCCTGCCTATCATCTTGTACAACCTGAGGAACCTATTTGGACCCCTCTTTCTTGTAGCAGCTGCTTCAATAGATAAAGAAAAATACCAATACCATAAATAAGATATTTAATCAATTTAAGTATACACAATTAAGAACAAATACTTGATGCCTCACACTGTGATGGAATATGGGTAGGTCACTACAGTGGGTCACCTCCAACATCACCTCTGTGGTGTCGTGCTTCAACATCCACCACGATTAAAATAATACACATTATACAAGTAGTTAATGGAAAATCTATAGTCAAATTGAATGATTAAAGGGCATAACTTCTTGCAATCATACAGATTATTTAAACAATCATGCTTACACGATTATGAGTTGTAGTTCAAGTACCTTATTTTTTTTCTAATTTGAATTAGTGTCGGTGAACCTAACAGATTCATGGTCATTGATTTCTCCTTCATTATTAGATTGTAAAGGCCCCTCCTCTATATAATCCTTAATCGTTTCATCTTCGAAACTACCATTATCATCGATGAAGGCATCTTCTCCATAAGCGCTAGATCCAACATTCTTGGAAGGTGGAATGATTGAAGAATCATTTATTTGATTACTTAGATCTACTAGATGGAAATCTCCAAGATCAACTATGAGGTTGAAATTAGATGAGTTACTGTCCTGTAGAAATAATAAGTTCTGTTCATTGTCTCCATCACTGGGTAGACCCCATATGTTGCGATGTATCAAATTATGGATAACCTTCCAATTTGGTCCATTAAGGAGATCCTCAATGTAAAATACTTGTTTTGCTTAGGTAGCAAGTATGTAAGGATCATCTCTATACCATTGCCTATTAATGGAGATGCTTGTGATATTCTTATCAATGTAAAGTTTCTTCTTTGTAGGATCAGTGTCATACCATTTGCATTTAAATAAAGTCATATTGCACTTATTTAAATAAGTCATCTCTATGATTTCTTTCAGTACATCATAGAACATGTTGCCATTAGTACTCGGAGCAAAAATGCCACTGTTTTGTATTTTATGCTTCTTATCCCGAGTTTCGACTACAAAGCACACTCCATTCACAATACACACAGAGTATATCATGATAATAAATTGGGACTGGAGACTAATGATAGTAACTCTTCGGTAGCCTTTGGAGAACCGTTCCTATATAAATGGTACATCTACAAAAATAGAAATTTTTTCAAAAATTAAATTAGTAGATTAATAAAAGCAATGAATAATATTTGGGAAATTGGTTTAATGCATCTGTAAAGAACAAACCCTTACCTTCAAGTAAAACCACAAAGGGAATTTAGTTTTCTATAAGTTGTCAATGTTTTTAGCATCACTTCATTCGAGTTCCAATTAGTGCTCACTATAGAACATAGGCATTTTAGTCTATTATAGTTGTTTAGGAGAAAAACACAAATGAGCAAAGAAACTTACTAAAGATACCTTTCAATCTCAATACAATTATTCAAGATGTACCATACTGCAACATCTCAATCTTTCCTATCGAAGTGAGAAATAATCTTTTTCCTCATTGGTCAACATTGGGATCAAAACACTGATAATGCCTTTCTTGTTTAACTAGGTGCTACATCTTGATTTCTATTAGTTGAATCTAGTTTCCACTCCTTCCAAGTACATAGATAAAAATGTTAATGCCTTACCAACAATATACACTTCTGCAATTGAACCCTCCGGTAGAACACGAATTCGAACATAATCCTTTAACTTTTTTATATATATTTCATATGGGTACATTTATCAAGAATGAATAGGTCCACTTTCCAATGCTTCATTTGGCAAATGCATCACCAAGTGAACCATTATGTCAAAAAATGTTGAAGGGTATATCCTCTCAAGCTTACACAAAATAATGATAATGTTTTGTTTAGCTTGTAGAATATCCTTTTTGTTGAGAGTTCTAGCACATATTTGATTGAAGAAGTTGTATAACTCAATAAGTGGATATGATAATTTCTTTGGCAAAAAATCTTGAATTCCTGGTCCTAATAATCTTTGCATAATAACATAACAGTCATGTGATTTCAACCCCTTCAACTTCATATCATGATCTATGACATTCTTCCAGAGACTCCCGACAAACCTATCTGAAAATTTCATATTCTTTATATATTAGCAAAATCATCTCCGTTCTTCCTGGTTAAGCGTATATGTAGCATACGGCTTGAAAAGTTGACCCCTCTGTTTATATAGATGTAAGTTAGGCTTTATTTTCATATTTGCTAGATCTCATCTTGCATTGTCCATATCTTTTGTTTTGTGCTCAATATCCAATAATGTACCTAGAATGCTATCACATACATTTTTTTGAACATACATCAATGTTATGTCTTAAGTTCATGGTTGGCCAATATGGAAGATCAAAAAATATACTTCTCTTGCTCCAATTAAGTTCATTGGCACCCTTATTTTGCTTTATACCACCAAATTGAGCATGTTTTCTAAGAAATCTCTATACCACCTTTCCTAATTAATCCATGATAATATTATTAATAAGAGGACGGGGAAGGGCTCTTCTCTCCGACCTCTCATTAAATTCTTTCCTATTTCTCCATGTGTGATTTCTTGGAAGCCAATGGCGATGACCAACATAAGCTCTCAAATTGATGGAGTTGTTGCGAATTCAGATTATCACATGCAGCAGAATTTTAAAATTTTGATCCGAATTCTACCTAGGATCCATGCAAAAAGCATAAGTCAATGATTAGGGTTTTACCTATTGGGCACTCGTGTTTCTACTAATCAAAACTTGAGAGCGGATGAATCAAACGCCAGCCGGAAGGTACAGCATCTCTATGGTATCCACACGGAGTGAACAATGACCTCTCACCCTCCACGCGTCTGCTAGGATGCATTTTTCTCTCTAAGAATTAGGATTGGATGTTTTCTGAGTAATTTAGGGTTTATATGGAAGCTTAAAACGTATGATTAAAGTGCTGCCCTCAAGTCCCCTTTTATAGAACTTAGGCAAGTCATAATCTTAGTCCAACTAGGATAATGCTTCCAAAATTCTAATCACACTTAACAACTCATCTTATCCTTATCCTAGAGATAATGGGGAGAGGTATGACTTATCTATTAATTATCTAATATTAGATAATAATATTATCTCCTAATATAAATATCTTAATTATTAGATAATTGCATATAGTTATCAAATATCAGAATAATATTATCTTGTAATATATTTATCTAATATCTCATAAGATAATTATTTGATATTTCTTTAATATCAAATAATATCACATAATATATATATATATATATATATATATATATATATATATATATATATATAAAACATGAATTATTATTCTTAATAATATATATATGCATAAAAATAAGTCCAATTAATTATTGTCTTATTCCTACTCCTTTTGTGTGACCCTATAGGTTCTTACTACGTTGACAATGACTCATTTATTGAGTCATAGACAGTAAGCGATATCTAGCAATATATCACTGCCACTCGAGTAGTAAGAATGTCTGTGATTCGACATTCACCTAACATATGATCAATGTTTTGCATCATAACCCTTTTTGTAATAATATCCAAATTGAATTGGAGGCATGGAATGTGTTATCCTCCTTAATGTTCAATTTATATTTCTTGATACTGAGTAGACTTAAAATAAATAATTAATATCACATATTAATTCAACTGAGCATGGCCATGCATTTCTAAGTTTCACTCAATCAAGGGGCCCAAGGATATTTCTCTCTTATACAAGAGTAACAAAATCCCATTTACATCACTCACTTCCCTCTACACGATTTATGACACACCCAATCAATGCCCTACTTGTCATCCTGATTAAAGGTGACATAGGACAATATTAAAGTGAGTAATTCCTCATGTAGGGAACCGTAGTGACTTCAGGTCAAAGGTTTATGTATATTTGTGATCATATGAGAATAACTTATGACACGTTTATCCATGCAATATTCTCATAGTGGGTCAGTCCAGTACATTGTTCACTAGTAATGTACTCATGTATTGACTTGATATCACATATCCATGATTCATAATCATCGATCACTATACATGCTAGTCTCAATGTATTATTACTATCTCTTTCGTAATAATACTTGACTAAGGGCATTTTAGGAATAGTAAAGCTATTCCAAGGATAATTATTATATTAAGTTATAAATTGTGCATAATAATAATTAAAACAAAATATAATAATTAAATTGCCTAAAATAAAATATAATACATTGTGTATAACTTCAATCATCTTATATGATTGGTTCTAGGACACACACCAACAGGAGTATCCATATTGCATGTAGGACATGCTTTATATCCTTGTCCACTCCATCCAGAGAGACTACTTCAAGTAGGAAAATCATTTACAATCCATAGCAAAACTGCCCGCATATTAAACATCATATTTGTATTCACATCTCAAACTCCCTTCTTCTAGAGATGCCTTAACTCTTCTACGATTGATTGTAAGAAGATATCGATATCTTTGCCTGACAATTGTGAACTTGGGATTAATAGGGTTAACATGAAAAAAAATTGATTCATGCATATCCATGGTAACAAGTTATAAGTGGTCATCACCACTGGCCACATGCTATAAGACAGGTTCCTATCACCAAAAGGATTAAATCCATTTGCACTTAAACTTAACCTAACATTTTATGGGTTAGCAGAGAAATTAGGATACCTCTTATCAAACTTCTGCCAAGCTTTTCCATCAAAGGGATGTCACATTACCCCTTTCTTTTTTGACTTTCTAATGTGATGCTATATCATATTCTTCACAGTATGTCTTGACTCATACAAATGCTTAAACCGAGGAGTTAATGGAAAATATAAAATCACTTTTTGAGGCACCTTCTTTCCTTTTGTATTTTTATCTACTCATAAGCTCTTCCCACAAATTAAATAATTATCTCCAAAAATATGTTCTTTCTAGAAAAGTGTGCAGTCATGTTTATACATATGGATTGATTCATACCCTAATCCCAACTTATTAAGCTATTTCCTTCCACTGTAGTATGATTTGGGTAGTTTATTATCATTCAAAAATGCCTCTTTTAACAACCTTAAAAGAGCATTAAATGACTTATTTGTCCACTTATGTAGAACCTTTAAATGCATGAGTTTCACTAGAAAGTTCAAGGTTGAAAACGATGTGCATCCTGGGTACAATTCTATTTCTACTTGCTCGAACAGGTTATCACAACTACTATAATTTGTTCCACTGTCTCCATCAGGTACATTCTCACTCCTTTCCACATCATTGTGGACTACTCCTTCAGGTACATGAGGCTTGATGAAATCATGTATAATATTTTCCAGTTGATTTCTATTGTTGGGAGATGCCTCCCAAGTTCCTCTAGAAGTCGAAACATCCGCTTCACCATGGTGCATGTAATTTATGTATAATGGATGAAATCCATTATCTATAATATGTGCTTCCAATATTGGTAATGTTTAGAATAATAAATTTACACACTTTTTGCATGGGTATCTCACCAAACCCTTTTCATCCACAAAGTTTTTAACCCTTTGAACAAATGCCACTACACCATTTCAATACTTATCCGACAAGTGATTTGGTAGATGTATCTAACTTTTATCTATAGACATTGAATTACTGAATAGGAAGAAAATAGCTTTAGGTGGAATAAAGTGTTATGATTAATATTTGAAATGTATCCTAAATACACTGTATCACTCTAACTATGAAGGGTAAGTTCCTATCTCATTCGAGATATTTCTATAGTTATGATTATTTCCAATTTATCCATACTCATCATTTGTTTTGTGCATAAATTTTGGCAACATCTCCCTATGGTTCTCCAAGTGTGTAAGCTATATATCCGTATAATTTATACCCAGAGAATAGTTAGGATGCTAAGATATTTTTACAATATCAAACAATAGTCAGATAAATTGTTAATAATAATTATATGACATATCTTAAACTGTCCAACTTTTTAAGATAATTCAAGAATTGGTTAATGTATAGAGATCAACTAACCATTGAACAGGTCTAAGCTTATAATGCAAATGCAAATGCAGTTCTATTTAAAATTATTGTAAAAATATGTTTGTAATAATTAAAAATAAATATGCGATATTTTATGAGTATCGTTATTTAAGTATCAAATTTGTTATTTCAGTATCTTATTACTTGAATTGTTGATTTTTTTAAATATCCACAACAATTGTTATGTTTCATAATAAATTTGTGGGAATTCAAATGTGTAACTTACTTTACTATATTTATAAGGTGCATAATTCAACTTTTCTAGAGAGACGTGCATTTTATGAGTGCTTGTAAATTATCAAACATTCAAAATCTTCAAATTTCTATTATTGTATAGTCATTTTTGTTATTTTGTGAGGAAGTCTTTTTATAAGAAATATTACATATATATTTTATACAAGTGTAATATGTCACAAGTTAATATAACTAAATAATAACATTTATTATCATAACATTAAAAGAAAGTAAGTTTCTACTCATAAAATAGATAACCATTATTTGTCAATATTTCTTTCAATCTAACACCAAACAACTAAAATAATTTTTTTACATTTTAATATTTTATAATTATATTTTTTCATTAAAATACCAGCAAATTCTAAGAAGCTTTAGAATAAATAATACCAAATTAATATCCAAAAGATTATAACATTAGTAGATTGGGCTTAAACAATATTTCAACGTATATTTATTGTTAATTTCATAAGTTATTCATTAAGTTAATGTTATTGTAGTTTTATCTATTAGACTTATGTACATAACATATATTTTCTAAAATAATTAAGAAATGTTTCATAATCTTCAGAAATTATATTCCTTATTTTGAAAATTAATTTTTAATCCAAGAAAAAAATTAGATTACATAGCGATTGAAATTGTAAATAAAAAATAATTAACTTAATTACAAAATTGACATTGAAAATAACAAAATATAATTTAAAAATTAGATAAATATTATTTATTTTAATTGTGTTCAAGGTCTAGCTTTAAAAAATAATTTTGACAAATAAATTTCAAAAATTGGTCAATTATAAATTTTATTATTTTTAAGAGTAAAAAATAAGTTTAATTTATCCATAATTAAGTACACAACTTACCATTGAAAATAAAAAAATATATAAATAATTTTTATTTTGATTATGTTCAGGGTCTAGCTTTAAAAAATAATTTAAAAAATAAATTTTGAAAATTATTCATTTATAAATTTTATTATTTTTAAGAGTAAAAAGTAAATTTAATTTATCCATAAAAAGGGTGATTTTCATATGATTTTAAGTTTAATTAACTTTTTCTTTCTATGTAGTGTAGATAGTATAATTTGGATTGTTAGGTTTAATTTTCATGTAGTATCAAGTTTAATTAACTTTTTCTTATTATGTGGTGTGAACTTTAATAATTTGGATTATTAGGTTTCAATTTCAATTTTAATTAAAAAAGAGATTATATTATTATAATTTCTTATTTTCTAAACTATGTTTATATATTTATTCTAATTTCCTATGTTACATTATTTTAACAAAACTAATAATTTTGAAATTTTTTAAATTACATCATAAATTTTAGATTTTGTAGATAAAATACCATAACAACTCTATCTTACATTAGTCTAGCTAAATAATCTATACATATATCATATAATACAAAGTTATAATTTAAGGAATATATAATAATAATAATAATAATAATAATAATAATAAAATTCGTATTTACAAATTTTATACTAAGACAAATTTACGTAAATAAAATTAATATTTACAACATGCAAAGGTAAATAACATGAAGTTTCACATTAAATTAAATATACTATCAATTCTATTAATTCATTGCAAACTATTAATCCCGCAAATAACATTTTATAATAAAAATATTAATAAATTTAATTCACATACCTTAATGATAAAAATTTACTGATCAAATATACTCTAAATATTCCCCACGAATAATGATGAGTGCTATCAATAACTAACAAATTAAAATTACAAATACAAAAAATTAATACACATTAACATATATAAAAAATAAATATACTAAATTATAAAAAATCTATAAGAGAAACTTACCTCAGGTCCACTGCTTCTTCCTCCTAATCACGTGAATAAGAGTTCAGAGGAGGTGCCAAAGTATTTATAGATAGACTCTTTAGCGAAAACAAAAAATCTTGATCATTGCTGAAGAGTTGTCAGTGAAAGTTCTAACTTTTAATGATGACATTGTCATTGTTGAATGCTTCATTTATTTCCGAGACAGATCTTCAGCAATGACATTTGTCATCACTAAAGAGTCAATGTTCCTGCCTAAATTTTTTTAGCCTTTTTAGCGATGACAAATGTCATCGCTAATGCCTTATTTTTCCCATTGGGCTTTTTTTATTCCCTCCAAAAGTCATTTACACATCATCGATGACTATGTCATCGAAAATACTTTTAACGACGATCGAATTTTTGTCATTGTTAAAAATGTTGTTGTTATTACTCTTTTTTCTTGTAGTGAAACAACCACATCAAAATAAATTTTGTTTATCCAAATATGAAAACTATGAAAAAAAGTTTTCTTAGTTGAAAAGATACTATGTTTTTAATACAAAACAAATTATAAAATAGAATAATCATCTCTAAATCTAACACATTTTCAAAATGTCAAAATTTTGGTGGAAATCACTCAATGTACACTAGATCAAAAAAAAAAAACTATCTCTTGGATCAATTTTCACACTTATAAGGTTATAGCAATTGGTAAATTCCAAATTTTACTCCCACACTCCATTGACCTCACTATGGGTTATGTTCTCAAGAAATAAGAGATAATGACTTATTCCCACTTAACTATATTTCATGGATTTTTCATAACAAAAAGAAAAAGGCAAAGCATTCATAGGCTTAGGGATGCTTCATCTAATGATTCAGTCCATAATATGCTTACTGATCATCAAATAGATTCAATTTGAGTACAACCAATTTCATGTTCCACTTTTGCCCCTATACTTGAATTTGTACTAATAATGGGTTCCACTTTTAAGATTGACAGATAAATTTATTGATAGATAAATTTTTTAAACTAAGCCCTATTCTAATTTTTCCTATATAGTATTTTCACAAAATTTTGTTGCGTAGACATAGGAATAGAGGAAAATATCCCAATCACTTAATGCATGTAAATACCTTAATCAAGTAATGTTATTTCTCATAAAATTACACTATGCAACCATATCTAGCATCATAATATAAGATCTAACATCAAAGCGCATGTAAGACTTTATAATATAATATAAGAGTAAAATATTACATTTATAAAACCTAACTCCAAGAGAATGTTTAAAAAATTTAGGATTATAATTTTTAACTCTATATTCATATTATCACTAACTTACGGTATTAATAATATAACATTTTAATGTTATTAATACAACCTCTCCTTTAAATAATCTTAAAACAATTTTCCTTTCCAAAATTATGCAACTAGTCCCACGAAGGAGGATACATAGTTGTACAAGATTTTTATGGTATAATATAACTACGGTAAATTGTAATGAGGTGCTATTTCATGGACTTTATCTCAAAGAAGTGGTAGAGCTAGACTTTTTTTCAAATAAGTTCTAGTTTTATGATTCGTGAATGTTATAAACCAAAATTACTTTTTTTTTAATTAAAAAAATATGTAAATTGAGTTCAAAACTTTAAACGACCATAACTTTATGTTCGGTTGTTCATTTTAAGTAAATTTTTTTATTTCATGTAACTTTTTGAGATCTATATGCATTGCATTGCCCATTGGTGTTTTGCTCGCTTTAGTTTGGTAAAAAAAGACTTTTTTCAATGATTTTTCTTAATTTTTTATTTTTTTTACCTTTGATCTTATTTTTATCAATTCAAATTTATTTGAATCCCATATTAAATTTTTGCTCCTTAATTCTTTTCGTGTCTAGTAGTGATATAATAATTTTTTTAATAAATAAAATTGTTAAAGAATTATATATTACTATTTGTCCTCTAGATAGTAACATGCTACTATTTTGTTCTAAAATAATAATACCAATAAATAATTTAAATAAATGGATAATAGCATATTACTGTTTGTTCTCTAGATAGTAACATGTTATTGTTTCATTCTAAAATAGCAACACTAACTAAAAATCCTAAATAAATGAATAAATTAAGGCTAATTAACAATCAAATTATCAAATAATAGCATGTTACTATCTTGAAGAAAGACAGTAACATGTTATTATTTCATTCCAAGCCTAATTAATAACCAAGCTACTAAAGAAAAAGATATTATTGTTTCGTTCTAAAATAATAATACTAACTAAAAATCTCAAATAAATGAATAAATCAAGTCTAATTAACAACCAAATTACCAAATAATAGTATGTTATTATCTTTTCTCTAGACAGTAGTATGTTATTATTTTGTTGCAAGTCTAATTAACAATCAAACTGTGAAAGAAGAGGACATTTCTATTTCCTTTCAGAATAATAATACTAATAAAAAATCTAAAATAAATAGATAAATTAAGTAATTAATAAATAAATTACCAAATAATAGCATGTTAGTATTTGTTTCCTATATAGTAACATGTTATTATTTCATTTTAAAATAGTAATACTAATAAAAAACTCCAAATAAATGGATAACAACATGTTATTGTCTATTTTTTAGAGACAGTAACATGTTGTTGTTTTATTCCACAATAGTAATACCAAGCAAAAATTTAAATAAATGGATAATAACATGTTACTATATATTTTTTAGAGATAGTAGCATGTTATTATTTTATTCCAAAATAGCAACACTAATAAAAATTATAAATAAATGGATAAATCAAGTTTAATTAACAACCAAATTGTCAAATAATAGTATGTTATTGTCTTTTCTCTAAAAAGTAATATGTTACTGTTTCATTCCAAGCCTAATTAATAATCAAATTGCCAAAGAAGAGGATATTACTGTTTCATTCCAAAATAGTAACACTAACCAAAAATTTAAAATTAATGAATAAGTCAAGTCTAATTAACAATTAAATTGCTAAATAATAGCATGTTATTGTTTGTTCTCTAGACAGTAACATGTTACTGTTTTGTTCCAAAATAGTAACAATAAGTAAAAACTCCAAATAAATAGATAATAATATGTTACTGTTTCGTTCCAAAATAGTAATACCAATCAGAAATCCAAAATAAATGGATCAATTAAGTCTAATTAACAACCAAATTGTTAAATAATAGCATATTACTGTCTATTCTCTAGATAGTAACATGTTACTATTTTATTCCAAGCCTAATTAATAATCAAATTATCAAAGAAGAGGATGTTATTGTTTCATTCCAAAATAATAACACTAAAAAAATTTAAAATAAATGAATAAATTATGTCTAATTAACAATCAAATTGCTAAATAATAGCATGTTACTACTTATTTTTGAAATAGTAACATGTTACTATTTCATTCCAAGCTTAATAAACAATCAAATTGTTAAAGAAGAAGATGTTACTGTTTCATTTCAAAATAGTAACACTAACTAAGAACTATAAATAAATGAATAAATTAAGTTTAATTAACAACCAGATTGCTAAATAACAGCATGTTACTATTTATTCTACAAATAGTAACATCAATAAAAAATCCTAATTAAATGGATAAATCAAGTCTAATTAACAATCAAATTGTTAAATAACAACATGTTATTATATCTCTAAGTTCTTATTTATTTTTATTTTTATCTTAACTAAAAATTTATTTTAATTCTTAAAAAATTGAATTTTTGTTAATTTATTTATAAGTGAAATTTTATATTAATTTAATTTTTTTAAATTAAAAATTCTTCAATTGTAATTCTTATAAATTTTCAATCTTTTATTTTTATTTGTATTAAATTAAAAATTTTCTGATTTTAATATGTGACAAAAGAGGTTTCTATTTTAGTAATTTTTATCTTCTTTAAACACATTGTAAATGAGTCATTTTTTATGTAATAAGATTTGTTGTGTTCTAGTTCGTGCCTTTTGCTCTTCCTGAAATGCACTATGGGTGTGTTGTTTCTAGAATTGTGGTGTGTTATTTTGATTTCGTGTCTTTTTTTGTTCTCGATTCATGCAACGGATGCATCGTATTGTGTTGTGGGCATTGTGGTAAATTGATGTTAGGGCTAGCACCTAAATGAAAGAAAGTTGAGGCGTGGTACCTCGCTACAATAAATTGCAGTGCATGGTATCGGCCTGAATTTTTTCCATATAAATATACAGTAATTTCTAAAAAATGTCATAATATTCCAAAAAAAATATTATATTATACAAATAGTGTTCAAAATTGCTACAAAAATTTCAATATGTAGCTAATTTTATGGGAATTAATTTGGAAAAATTTAGGCTCAAAGTAAACCCATTTACATATTTAAATAAAATTGACAAAATTAATTAAAAAATTTTAATTCTAGAAAAATATGAAAAAAGCCCATAACAACATGCTGGAAGAATGGAGCACAACTGCGCAAGTTTCATCATCCTCCAATGGCTGCAAGGCCACATGCACCACCTAAGGGTGTGGACCTTGTAGTACATTACGGTTCATCATCTCCTTCATAGAGATGAATCCCAAAATGGATTTTCTGACTTGGTTTCTGACCAAGTACAAACCTAGGCTATTTAATGTAATTCTTGTGCATTTTTCGTGTGGATTTTGCCCAAAATTTATCTTTTATCCAATCTCGAACTAACCTAGTAAAATTCTCATTCAAAATCTCATAAAAGGCTTTTAAAATTTTCAAACCTACTTCTATGGATTTCAAAATTTTAGGAGCAATATCTCCATGTTTTCTTGCCTTTTAACCTCACACATATCCCAGAATTTATTCTTTTAAACTAACATAATGTTAATTCTATTAAAATGAAGAAGATAAAATTCAAAATTTTACTCCTTAAAGCTTCCGTCATTGACAACACTTTCCCCAAAAAAACTAATAACAATAATTCAATGTCAATACACTCACAACATCAAATTTAGCATCTAGAGAAAAGAAGCCATATTTATATATCAGAATGCATTATATCCATTCCCAACAAGAGGGAAATCATAAACATGCACCATATATGGGCCGTAATCATTCCAGAAACCACAATTGACATGCACTGATATAGTAGCATTCATGGCAGAAACATATAGTACGAGTGGTAGCAAGTACACAAATTATATAGCCAAAGACATACTTCTAGATCCACACACTCATGGTATAATATCAAGTTCGAGTGTATGTATATATGTGCTTCTCACGGATATATGCACGCCAATGCCTATTGCTAGTTTTGATTGTATTCAATGTGGGAGATGACCAAGCATACACGTTTGGCTTTAAAGCATGCATTTACAATTGTATTAAATGGCATAATAAAAGAAAACACAACCAAAGTGATATATACAGCATGCTATGAAAAGCCATATATTCATGCATTCATTCAATTTACTGAAAAATACAAAATGGCACAATACTAAACGTGCATCATAGCAAATTCAGTTATGGCAAAGAAGGGATAAATCCTCAATTCACAAAATTCCACCAAAATTGTGCAAAATAGTCAACCAAAATTCAAAACTCCAACCAACCTTTCACACTAATTGTAAGAATTTTAGGTTTTCAATTACAAAATTACCAAATTGTAGCTTTGAATTACAATATGAAATTAGAATGTAATTCATCAATGCAGTATAATATTAAAAGAAAATTACCATAAATACCTAGATTTTCTTATCATCCATAGCTACACTTCACTTTGGATCGTCAATAGTGCAATTCATCTCTCTCAAATTACTTGAAATCAAAATAAAGGTTATAAGGTTGTCTTCTCTTAGCTAAAATCCCTTTTTTGTAACTCTTAGAGAGAGAGAGAGAGAGAGAGAATGTGTAAGACTAATTCTCTTTGATAGAGTAGAAAAAATAGAAGTTACATTTTAATAAGGTAGGGACCCTACTTAATAACAAAATCATGTCATGAATCTAATTTATCACAGGATTCATACCTTAATAATAAAATGTGTTGGTCTTTAATACTTGTATGGCCCATTTATTTTTAAGTGCCACCAAAGGCCTAATTAACATCAATATTTCCATTTATAAATTATGATGGATCCCCAAGATACTAGCAATAACAATATTCACTAGTACAGAATTGCTAATTATCATTGGCTATTTAGGTGATTACATGTTAAAAAATAAACCATGTTTAATCATGTCATACTATATGTGGTTTCAACATCAATTAGTGAAATGTTATAAAATGGAACAATAATATCAATTTTTATTCCATGAAAATTGACATCATTTATGTTGAAGTTATCTTTAAAAATAATATTAAACATCATTTACCTTTAAAAACTTGATGTCTAAGAACCATAATATCTTGTCAAATTTTTTAAATAGTTGATGTCTTATGTCTAACCACCCTACATAACTAAACTTAGGCCTTTGTTCCTCATTCCCTCCCATGCCTTGACCCCCAATTCGTCACTCCCTCATCACTAACCCTAACCCTATCCTTATCCTTATGTTCCTCACTCTCTTGTCCTTCTTATTTCCCCTGTATTCCTAATCAATTTTGGAAAGTCAATATCTCTAATTACACCAAAGAATTCCAATTTAAACAACTTTAAAAAATAATTTGAATAACAAAAGATTGAAAATGATAAAAGTTTGTTTACAATATTACAATAAAAAGGGATGCTTTCTAAATCTCTTAATACCCATCATTTAATATGTAAGATTTGTACTTCTTAGAAAAGTCTCTTGATTACATATTGGTGTATTACACATTTTGATATGAATACATAGTAAATCATAAAAAAGAATACCAAAGAAGATGAATGAAATCAAATTTCTCATCTAAAAAAAATTGAAAAAAGCTACAACAAAATGATAGGCAAAAAATAGGATCAATTACTAAGCCAAAAACTAAATTGTAAGAAAAAATGTAAAAGAAAAAAAATCCTCACCTTTGTTTTTTGCATTTTTCTAGTTATTGCTAAACTTCATGTATTTATCCACAATCTAAGTAACCTTCAATCCTACAAAATAATTAGTGAACAAAAAGATAAAATTGAAGAGAATCATCTTAAGATTAGAAAGAGAGCATACTTCGCTAAATAGAGAATAATTTCAAGGTTAGAAGAACTTTGAGATGGAACTTGCACCATGCTTTTTCCTTTTTATCTTCAATTCTTGCTCATTGCATAATATTTCACGTCAATTATCACAAAATAACTAACATTTAAAGTTTATATCATAGGTCAATTTTGAACATCCATTGTCATTTTTAAGGCAATGATGTCATCCAATCAAGTAATGTTCAATGTTAGTTACAACATAAAAAAATAAAATAATTATCATTAAAAAAGTTCATATAGAAAGATAAAGTTAGTGCAAAGATTTATAAGAAACAAATAGACATCGGTTGTTTAACAAAATTGATGTCATGTGATTCTTTCAATTTCTAATGAGACTCCTTTAATGCCTTTTAGACAATGGTTGTTAAATAGGATTTCAATGAAACTCTTAAAATGTTTTTTTTAGATGATGTATGTTGATTAAAACCAACATCCTATGATTCTATAGTTTTCAATGCAATTTTTGAAATGCATTTTAGATTATAATTAATTATAAAATTGACGTTGTAAGTTACCATGCAAGTTTTAGACATTGGTTATTTTCTTGTCCATCTTAAGTTTTGATATAATTTTAAAAATGTTATTGCATCAAAATAAACATGAATTTTATCATGAACCAATGTCTATCAACTGACATAAATGATCAATTTTATAGTAGTGATTAACAATTATATAATGATAAGGATTCCTATTTGACATTTTTTAATTAGGTAATTCAAAAGCATATTAGTTTCTAGTAAGAGAACCAAATGCTCTAGTAGGATGCATATAATGAATTAGTTTAATTTTGATATTCATTTATTTTGTTTAAAATTGAAATTGACATGGAAAACAAAAATAATAACATGATCAAGTAAAGGATTAAGATTGAGATTGAGACTTGTAAACATTAACTTGTTAAGTCATTGGGTTAGATTGTTTATCTAATTCTATTAAGCCAATAGGTGGGGGGAAGTGTCCAGTGTCTTTTTAAGGGGTAGTCCAAAATATTGCTTAAAATTATTTTTTTAGGATGAAAAATTAGGATTATAAATGAATAAATTCAAATTGAGCATTTACTTATTCATGTTTGAGTTTGACAAAAAAAAAAGAAAGAAAGAAAAAAAAGAGCTCCAACTCAAGTTTGTTAAGCTCGCAAAATTCGAATTTGAACTTGACTATTACACGATCTTAATTAAGTTTAAACAAATTTTGATATGTATAATTGGTATTTTCAATAGATAACAACAAAAAAAAAGATGACATTAAGCACTATTTTCACACTATCTCTCTTTTCTATTTTTTCAGTTAATTTTTTTTCTTTTTTTCTTTTTTTATTGAAAGGAAGAAAATATAGCCCCACCTAAGATTTTTTTAATAATAATAAAATATTTAGCACTAAATTTAAAGTGCTCAATCCATTTAATTGGTACCAAAGATATAGTGTTTGAAGAGTTTTCTTTCAAGTATTAAATTTGGTTAATAGTCAAATTTTTATTTCAAAATCTTAAGACCTCATCAAATTTCAAAATTATTCTTGATTTTAATTTTAAAATTTTTATATAGTAGATTCTTTAATGACGTTATATATTATATATTTAATCATTATTCAATACAAAAATAACGTTAGGTATATTTTTTCAACAAAATTGCATCAAAATAGAGGCAATCATTAACTAAATCTAGTAAAATTTTACTTAATTTAATATATATATTAAATAATTGAAATAAATAAACTTTAGCCTTAAGTTTGAATCTAATCCATTAAGACTTTATTTTACACAATATATAAGTTAATTTACAAATTATTTAACTTATTAATTTAGTCAGTAATATAAATGTTGGTCTCTCAAGGTATTTCATGCATTATTTTATTAAAAAAAATAAACTGTGATTCAATAAGTTACATTGAATAGATTGTAGCTTATATCTTATAAACTACCACCTCTTCAATTTTTTTCTAAACATATCATTATTTTTTTTTATAAATTTATAATCTATGCCCTTTATAATTTAAACCTAAATTTTTGTTCAACAATATGTTTCTAACTCTAGCCCCTTTCTTTTTGAAACACATTATATGATGTCATAAAATATAATTAATTTAATTTTAATGTAATTATATCCTAATTTTAAACTATAAATACATATAAAAATATGTATATAAATATATAATGTCATAAAATATAATTAATTAAACTTTAGGTATTATATTTTTATTTTGAATATCTTAATTGTGTAAATATAATTCAATATTTAGATAGAATGAATTATTTTAATTTAAATATTCATTTATATTAATATATCCTTTTATATTATTTTAAAATTTTAGTTAGTTCAATATCTAATTTTATAAAATAAATTTTATATAATCAGCTAGTTTATCGATTATCACCTATCAATTATAAACTAACTTATTAGATATTAGCTAATTTTTCAACTTAAACTATCTTATCAACTATTTGTAAGAAACAAAGCTTAAATACTAAAGTAACATCTCTACACATTTATTTTATTATATCATAAGAGAGAGCCAAGAGTAATTTTTTTTAAAAAAAAATCGATCTATAGGCTATAAAAAATTTTCAAAATTTTAGGGGCCATGGCCCTCTAATTATTAATACCCACTGCCCTTCTAATATGTTAACCTATTAGATTAAACCATTAATTTGATAATATATAATAAATAATAAATGATTAATTGATTAATATGTGTATATATGTATATATATACACAAAAATTATAATTTTATTTTGCCCAAATTATATGTTAAATATTGTCAAGATATATTATGTAAATTTATTGAAATAAATAATTATATTACAATTAAAATTTTAATAAATAAAAATGTGGAGGAAAATTATTTCTTAAAATTTTTAAAATAATAAAATAATAACTTGGAAAAGTAATTATTACAATTAAATATACATGAAGCAATTATAGTAGCTAAGTAAGTAATATAATAATTAGAGTAACAAACGATTAATATTACTATATTATAAATTAGGCACTTAAAAAGTTACAAAAAATAATAAACCTTTACATAATAATATAATATAATATAATATAATTATATTTTATAATAATAAAGATAATAATAATAATAAATTTTAATTAGCTAATGATGCATAATTTGTAATAAACAAATTACTAATGTGATAGTAACAATAAAAAAAAACATAATATGTTATAAAATTCACTTTGAACTGTATGGCAAATTTCTACCTACCATTAATACTATAATAACCCAATCTAATGTCAATATAATGAAAAAGTGAGACTTGAGATTGGTGTTGTATATAATTTTTACTCATTAAATTTTTTTTTTTGATAAAGTTGAATTAGACTGTATTCACTTTATTAGCATTGTAATTATGATCGATCCAGACTGCCTACAATTATTTATATGGTTTAAATTCTGAGGAGTCTTTTCTTTTTTCTTGTACTAATAGGGTTGGCTAATGCCCATTTTGTTTATGGGCTAAGGTATAACTTTTTGATAGTCTTGTGACCATTAATTTGTAAGATTCAGTTAAGGAGAGGATTATCATTATAATATATTATTAGATCCAATTATTAATATATTATTATGTAACATATTAGATTTGGCTCTTAAAAAAATAAACCAAATATATGATGAGATCTAATGGTATATCGGTATACTATTATATCAAAAGTATATCGTTAGTCATCCTTTCAATTATTTTTGATTAAATTACCATTGTTCAAGGTTTCGGCATGTCCCCTTGATAAGTTTCCCATTCCTATTAACTTAACAAATTCAGTTGAATGCAAACAATTTATAATTTTTTTTCTGTTACATACAATTTATAAAATTTTAACGGTATCACTTGATTGTTTGCTTGCAAGTACGTATATATGTAAAGATAGAGAAAGAAAATAGTGTGGTGAATGCGTAAATAACAAAATGTAATCGTAAGATCATATCGTCCATCTATGCGTTCACCCATGAACCACTACTACGTAAATACAATTTCGCGCGGGTCAATTGATATCGACTAAATGGGAAATCAGCACGGTAAGATTTTTAAAATTATGAGTAATTCAACATATCGATTCTAACAACAAATGGATGTTATAACACCCAAAAATCATTTTTACATTAGTTATTAGAGAAGCAGCATCAAAAATGAATGAAAGAGTCCACTCAAAAAATTGGCACATAATTAACACATCAATTTTTTCATAAAACCAACTTCTAAAGTCACAAGAACCGTGATATATTGAAAATATGCTGGAACTTAAGCGGTGGGTTTGTAAAAAGTTGTTGTATTTTTTTAGCAAGACTTTAGACGTTAATTCCTAAAATAACTTATTTCTAAAATAATGAGAATAGTGCCATTTTTGAAAATATAAAAAAAAATTTGAAAGTCACTTTTTTAAAAAAGAAGTTGATGAATTTTCCTTAGATATTGGTTATTTAACCAATATCTAAAGTCATATATGCAATGACATTTTTTTTTTGTTATAAATAAAGCAAGTCTTATGTTTTCCTCATTATCACTCTCACTTTCTATTACATCTTCCATAGAATTTTATATTTTGTTATTGTAATAGGAATAATTAATAAAATTTTGGCAATAAAAAAAGATTTAAAATAAAAATTTTGCATAAAATGAATAAATCTTGGTAAGGAAAGTGTAAATGAGACATTGAGGAAGAAATTAATTAATCAAAGGGGTTTTCAAAAAAATTCATGGAAAA